>JAXIVD010003161.1:0-32500 GCA_036785275.1 Cancer borealis
CTTAGATCCTGTATTCCCAAGGGGAAACTGCATTATATAAATGTTTTTACTCACATCATTCATACTTTTATGCTATATGTTTATATTAAGGTTTATATTAGAATTGTTTCTCCAAACTTTCAAATCCTATGCAGTCAACCCCTCCCACAAGACAGTTTTCTATGGAAAGAAATTAATATCATAATCTAATCACTATTAATAGTCATTAACTTGTCAAAATGCTCTCCATAGTCTAATATAATTAACCTACTTAGTTATCTTCCCACAAAACTTTGTTAAGGATGACGTAATATTGCATCATGTGAGGCGATCATGCCCCGGGGCCCGGGACGTGCAAAAAGTCACGTAGACAAAAATGTTCCCCTATATAGTAATCCAGAGATCAGGTTCAATAGACATCTAAATGTCACTTATTTAGCGTCAAAATTAATTTCCTATAAATTGATAACTATTTCACGTCTCAATCATCAATTAATCATAAGATCAAAGGAGGAATATCCTCGAAACCCCCCCCCTTCCCCCTTCTCATCTCCCGCCTTTTTCCCAGAGAGCGTCACTCGTCGTTCAACGATTGATTGTGTTTACAGGTGAGTGACATCGCTCTCGAAATCCCTCAATATTTGTGAAATTCAATGCCTCTCGCCATTATTATATAGTCCATAATCTTCCCCAATAGTCTGACAATACATGTAAACCCCTATTGAGATCTATTATAAGTGGATAATATCAATTTCCTTCTCTTAAAGAAGGACAACGTGGTTTCAAAACCGCATGGTCCCCTATTCCCTACAAAATATTTCATGGTGTACAATATATTTTTCACGGTAATTTCTATGTTATTGTGACTGTGTATTAACTTCTGAGTTAAGGAAGTGAATTATAATCACTCGTCGTTCAACGATTGATTGTGTTTACAGGGAAAGAATGCCTCCACGACAGTTACACCAATTTCTCATTTACTTTCTTTTGTTTTTGTAGTTAAATGAACAGCTAGAAAGCCACTGCCAAATTTCCAAGTTAAGCTTTAGGAAACTATGTGTCACGTAAGACGGTCTGATAGACCCAGCCCATGTATTCAGGAATAGGAATCGCGTATTCCTACTTAGTAAGGAAGAGTTATACTATGTATGCATAAACAGAAACATTGAGATCACCTTACTTTCGGAAATCCCCTGAGAAAAGGTTCTTTAACTGTTCTCAGGCCCAGTTACAAAATTATAACATTTTTAAGGTGATATTTTTCAGGGAAGGGAGTCAAGGGTATAATGTATAATGTGTGAAGAGCTTGGTATCTCGAGGTGAGATATGTATTGCCAACTCTGTATTTATTTTCTTTTTGAGGAAGGTGAAGTTTTTCTGCCATGAGCCATTAAGTTGTCTGATACTATAACTAAGCCGTGTTTCTAAGACTCAGTGATCAGCTTGTGATATTCAAAGTATACATTAAATAAATAACTCAAGTAAAATCTGAGAAAGTGATTCTGTGTTAATACTAACCTTCCGTTGGTGTGGTAAGGTTAAAGTGGGAAGTGCTCAACACTCTTGAAAAAGGATATGAAACAAATCCACGAATCCATGTGCCTTATTGAAACTCAGTCCACTCTACCAAATAACTAAATTGTTAAATCAGTTCCCCTTTTCTTTTCATTGGTCACCTATATTTCCCTGGTAGTAATTATTTTCTCTTTCGAATATTTTAACTTCCCTTTAGGAAGAAATTAAATTCCCTGAGAATCCCCTAATTCTCATTAAACCTTTGGGGGTGGTGGCAGCTTTCTTTCCTTAATATCCAGGGAAATATCCAACATCAAGGACCATTAATTAATATAATTAATCAAAGTAAATATATTTTTAATTGCCATGAGAGTTCCCTATTCGAAGTTAATTTAATGACAAGGCACCACACTGGTGGTCCTTCAGCAGTGAAGTGAAAGTAAAACAAATTAATTAAATAAAGAATAGAATAACAACAATTAACAACTATAATAAATAAATAAAAATAACGCCCCCGTCCCCCCCCCCCAGGCACCACATATATATATATATATATATATATATATATATATATATATATATATATATATATATATATATATATATATATATATATATATATATATATATATATATATATATGGGGGGGCTCAACTCATACAGTTCTTTTAAACAGGATGGAGTCTAAAGCTTTTCGTCAAATCAACTCTCCTCCTCTAACTGACTGTCTTGACTCTTTAAGTCACCGCCGCAATGTTGCATCTTGATCTATCTTCTACCAGTATTTTCATACTGACTGCTCTTTTGAACTTGCTAACTGCATGCCTCCACCGCCCCCCGGGACCTCGCTGCAAAAGACTTTCTACTTCTTCCCATCCTTATTCTGTCCATCTACTTAATGCAAGAGTTAACCAGTATCTTCACTCTTTCATCCCTTACACTGGTAAACTCTGGAACTCTCTTCCTTTGTCTGTTTTTTCACCTGCCTATGACTTAAACTCTTTCAAAAGAGGAGTGTCAAGACACCTCTCATACTAAATTGAACTACCCCACTATGTCTTTATTTCTCCTACTATCCTCTTTACAAGGTCTGGCGGCAAGCGGGATTTTTTTTTTTACTTAATTTTTTCCCCTTAGCCAGTACCCCTTTAATGTAAAAAAAAAAAAAAAAATTATATATATATATATATATATATATATATATATATATATATATAAATGTGTGTATATATATATATATATATATATATATATATATATATATATATATATATATATATATATAATATATATATATATATATATATATATATATATATATATATATATATATATATATATATATATATATATATATATATATATATATATATATATATATATATATATATATATATATATATATATATATATATATATATATATATATATACATATATATACATATATATATATATATATATATATATATATATATATATATATATATATATATATATATATATATATAATTCTTATCAGATACATAAACATGCAAATGAACAAAAAATAAAATTTGGGGATAAACAAAACATTATATCTAAAATAATAAAAAGTATTTTTACTTATCTTGCTGCCTGTTGGTTGCTTAGTAGGTTGGTTGTGTATTTTTTCCCCATGTAGGTGACACTTGGGTTATCTAGAGCCTGTCAATGGTGTTCGTTGGTAATTTCAGAGTTAGTTTGGCGGCAAGTACATTATACACACGTTACTTAATATTTTAGCTATTTTTAAATACTTATCTAGCACATGAAACACCATGATCATGAAAGTAGTTTTTCCGGGTCGAGACTCAGCAATGCACTCCGGTGTTGGTGACGCTTGCGATGAAGCAAAATAAGGTTAACTCGAATGGGATACTTTTCAAAGTGGATGATTGCATTCGCGAGGAAAGGTTGGAAGTCCCATAACAACTAGGTACATCTGGTGCTTAGTTGACTTCTAACAAAGGGCAAGGACATAGAGATCCTAAGGGAGTAATTCCCTGCTAACCCGCTATTTTATCCATAGCTGGAATTGGATGGCCATTTACTCATCACGGTAAATTCATCTGCCCTTTGTATAGTCTTATTTTAATCCATCTGGATGTCAATCACACCCTCCTCACTGGTATTCCAGTGGTGGGGCCAATTTAGTTGCCGACAGTACGACCATGCGGCTGGTTGTACTGGGTTACATGGTACCAATAGCAAAGAACAACTCTGACCAGATACATAAATCTGCAATGGAAATTTTTATTTCGAGAAAAAAAAAAAAAATGTTAAAAAAATAATACGCACCTCTATTTACCTTACTGCCTGTTAGTTGGTTGGTTGGTTGCCTATCATGTCCCCATCAAGGTGACACATGGGCTATCTACAGCCCTTTAATTATGTTCGTGATAATGATCGCAGTTTTCAAAGGCCAATGCTCACAATTTCAATCGAGTGTTGGTGATCTCTGTGATTAACTCTAGTGCGATATTTTTGCTAGTGAGGAATTACATTCTCGCAATTTATTTTCTGTTATAGAGCAGTACTTACTCTGTATAGTTTATGTGATAAAAATTCATTTCTTGTTATGTATGAATGTGTTCACCTTCTCTCATTGAGAAGGACTTACTCTGTATTGGAAGTTATATACAAAACATACATTCCTTATTGTGTATAAATGTGTTCACCTTCTGTCGCAGAGAAGGACTTATTTTGTAATGGAGTCTATATTCAAACAATACATTTCTTATTTTTTCAAAATGTTCACCTTCTGTCACAGAGAAGAACTTAATCTTGATTGGAGTCCATCTACTGTATACACTTACCTTGAAACATACAATGAAAATTTCTTTAGCAGATGCAACGTCACTATTTCTTCTTTGAAATGAGTAAAACATTTATGTCCAACACACCCTCCTCTCTTGTATTCTAGTAGAAGAGCTGGTTTAGTCGCCGACAACCCGACCATGCGACTAGTTGTACATGGTTACATGGTACCATAAACAGAGAACAATTCAGATCAGAGACATAAACATGCAAATGAAGGAAAAAAAATGTTTCGGGATAAACAAAACATTATATCTAAAATAATAAAACGTATTTTTACTTATCTTGCTGCCTGTTGGTTGATTAGTTGGTTGATTGTGTATTTTGTCCCCATGTAGGTGACACTTGGGTTATCTAGAGCCTGTCAATGGTGTTCGTTGGTAATTTCAGAGTTAGTTTGGCGGCAGGTACATTATACACACATTTCTTAATCTTTTAGCTATTTTTAAATACTTATCTAGCACATGAAACACCATGATCATGAAAGTAGTTTTTCCGGGTCGAGGCTCAGCAATGCACTCTGGTGTTGGTTACGCTTACGATGAAGCAAAATAAGGTTAACTCGAATGGGATACTTTTCGTAGTGAAGGATTGCGTTTGCAAGGAAGGGTTGCAAGTCCAATCCCAACTAGGTACATCTGGTGCTTAGTTGACTTCTAGCAAAGGGCAAAAACATAGAGATTCTGAGGGAGTAATTCCCTGCTAACCCGCTATTTTACCCATAGCTGGAATTGGATGGCCATTTACTCTTCACGGTGAGTTCATCTGGCCTTTGTATAGTCTTATTTTAATCTATCTGGATGTCAATCACACCCTCCTCACTGGTATTCCAGTGGTGGGAGCGATTTAGTCGCTGACAGTACGACCATGCGGCTGGTTGTACTGGGTTACATGGTACCAGTAGCAGAGAACAACTCTGACCAGACACATCAATCTGCAATGGAAATTTTTATTTCGGGAAAAATAAAAAAATATGTTAAAAAAATAATACGCACCTCTATTTACCTTACTGCCTGTTGGTTGGTTAGTTGGTTGCCTATCATGTCCCCATCAAGGTGACACATGGGCTATCTACAGCCCTTTAATTATGTTCGTGATCATGAACGCAGTTTTCCAAGGCCAATGCTCACCATTTCAATCCAGTGTTGGTGACCTCTGCGAATAACTCTACTGCGATATTTTTGCTAGTGAGGAATTACATTCTCGCAATTTACTTTCTGTTATAGAGCAGGACTTACTCTGTATAGTTTATATAATAAAAATTCATTTCTTGTTATGTATGAATGTGTTCACCTTGTCTAATTGAGAAGAACTTACTCTGTATTGGAAGTTATATACAAAACATACATTTCTTATTGTGTATAAATGTGTTCACTTTCTGTCGCAGAGAAGGACTTACTTTGTATTGGAGTCTATATTCAAACAATACATTTCTTATTTTTTTCAAAATGTTCACCTTCTGTCACAGAAAAGAACTTGATCTTGATTGGAGTCCATCTACTGTATACACTTACCTTGAAACATACAATGAAAATTTCTTTAGCAGATGCAACGTCACTATTTCTTTTTTGAAATGAGTAAAACATTGATGTCCAACACACCCTCCTCTCTTGTATTCTAGTGGAAGAGCTGGTTTAGTCGCCGACAGCCCGACCATGCGACTAGTTGTACATGGTTAAATGGTACCATAAACAGAGAACAATTCAGATCAGAGACATAAACATGCAAATGAAGGAGAAAAAAAAATTGCGGGATAAACAAAACATTATATCTAAAATTATAAAACGTATTTTTACTTATCTCGCTGCCTGTTGGTTGACTAGTTGGTTGATTGTGTATTTTGTCCCCATGTAGGTGACACTTAGGTTATCTAGAGCCTGTCAATGGTGTTCGTTGGTAATTTCAGAGTTAGTTTGGCGGCAGGTACATTATACACACATTTCTTAATCTTTTAGCTATTTTTAAATACTTATCTAGCACATGAAACACCATGATCATGAAAGTAGTTTTTCCGGGTCGAGGCTCAGCAATGCACTCCGGTGTTGGTGACGCTTACGATGAAGCAAAATAAGGTTAACTCGAATGGGATACTTTTCGTAGTGGAGGATTGCGTTTGCGAGGAAGGGTTGCATGTCCAATCCCAATTAGGTACATCTGGTGCTTAGTTGACTTCTAGCAAAGGGCAAAAACATAGAGATTCTGAGGGAGTAATTCCCTGCTAACCCGCTATTTTACCCATAGCTGAAATTGGAAGGCCATTTACTCATCACCGTGAGTTCATCTGCCCTTTGTATAGTCTTATTTTAATCCATCTGGATGTCAATCACACCCTCCTCACTGGTATTCCAGTGGTGGGGCCGATTTAGTCGCCGACAGTACGACCATGCGGCTGGTTGTACTGGGTTACATGGTACCAGTAGCAGAGAACAATTATGACCAGACACATAAATCTGCAATGGAAATTTTTATTTCGGGAAAAAAAATGTTAAAAATATAATACGCACCTCTATTTATCTTACTGCCTGTTGGTTGGTAGGTTGGTTGCCTATCAATTCCCCATCAAGGTGACACATGGGCTATCTAGAGCCCTTTAATTATGTTTGTGATTATGAACGCAGTTTTCCAAGGCCAATGCTCACCATTTCAATCCAGTCTTGGTGACCTCTGCGATTAACTCGAGTGCGATATTTTTGCTAGTGAGGAATTACATTCTCGCAATTTATTTTCTGTTATAGAGCAGGACTTACTCTGTATAGTTTATATAATAAAAAATTCATTTCTTGTTATGTATGAATGTGTTCACCTTCTCTCATTGATAAGGACTTACTCTGTATTGGAAGTTATATACAAAACATACATTTCTTATTGTGTATAAATGTGTTCACCTTCTGTTGCAGAGAAGGACTTACTTTGTATTGGAGTCTATAATCAAACAATACATTTTTTCTTTTTTTCAAAATGTTCACCTTCTGTCACAGAGAAGAACTTAATCTTGATTGGTGTCCATCTACTGTATACACTTACCTTGAAACATACAATGAAAATTTCTTTAGCAGATGCAACGTCACTATTTCTTCTTTGAAATGAGTAAAACATTGATGTCCAACACATCCTCCTCTCTTGTATTCTAGTGGAAGAGTTGGTTTAGTCGCAGACAGCCCGACCATGCGACTAGTTGTACATGGTTACATGGTACCATAAACAGAGTACAATTAAGATCAGAGACATAAACATGCAAATGAAGGAAAAAAAATGTTTCGGGATAAACAAAACATTATATCTTAAATAATAAAACGTATGTTTACTTATCTTGCTGCCAGTTGGTTGATTAGTTGGTTGATTGTGTATTTTGTCCCCATGTAGGTGACACTTGGGTTATCTAGAGCCTGTCAATGGTGTTCGTTGGTAATTACAGAGTTAGTTTGGCGGCAGGTACATTATACACACATTTCTTAATCTTTTAGCTATTTTTAAATACTTATCTAGCACATGAAACACCATGATCATGAAAGTAGTTTTTCCGGATCGAGGCTCAGCAATGCACTCCGGTGTTGGTGACGCTTACGATGAAGCAAAATAAGGTTAACTCGAATGGGATACTTTTCGTAGTGAGGATTGCGTTTGCGAGGAAGGGTTGCAAGTCCAATCCCAACTAGGTACATCTGGTGCTTAGTTGACTTCTAGCAAAGGGCAAAAACATATAGATTCTGAGGGAGTAATTCCCTGCTAACCCGCTATTTTACCCATAGCTGGAATTGGATGGCCATTTACTCATCACGGTGAGTTCATCTGGCCTTTGTATAGTCTTATTTTAATCCATCTGGATGTCAATCACACCCTCCTCACTGGTATTCTAGTGGTGAGACCGATTTAGTCGTCGACAGTACGACCATGCGGCTGGTTGTACTGGGTTACATGGTACCAGTAGCAGAGAACAATTCTGACCAGACACATAAATCTGCAATGGAAATTTTTATTTCGGGAAAAAAAAAAATATATATGTAAAAAAAATAATACGCACCTCTATTTACCTTACTGCCTGTTGGTTGGTTGCCTATCAACTCCCCATCAAGGTGACACATGGATTATCTAGAGCCCTTTAATTATGTTTGTGATTATGAACGCAGTTTTCAAAGGCCAATGCTCACCATTTCAATCCAGTGTTGGTGACCTCTGCGATTAACTTGAGTGCGATATTTTTGCTAGTGAGGAATTACATTCTCGCAATTTATTTTCTGTTATAGAGCAGGACTTACTCTGTATAGTTTATATAATAAAAAATGTATTTCTTGTTATGTATGAATGTGTTCACCTTCTTTCATTGAGAAAGACTTACTCTGTATTGGAAGTTATATACAAAACATACATTTCTTATTGTGTATAAATGTGTTCACCTTCTGTCGCAGAGAAGGACTTACTTTGTATTGGAGTCTATATTCAAACAATACATTTCTTATTTTTTCAAAATGTTCACCTTCTGTCACAGAGAAGAACTTAATCTTGATTGGAGTCCATCTACTGTATACACATACCTTGAAACATACAATGAAAATTTCTTTAGCAGATGCAACGTCACTATTTCTTCTTTGAAATGAGTAAAACATTGATGTCCAACACACCCTCCTCTTTTGTATTCTAGTTGAAGAGCTGGTTTAGTCGCCGACAGCCCGACCATGCAACTAGTTGTATATGGTTACATGGTACCATAAACAGAGAACAATTCAGATCAGAGACATAAACATGCAAATGAAGGAAAACAAATATTTCGGGATAAACACAACATTATATCTAAAATAATAAAACGTATTTTTACTTATCTTGCTGCCTGTTGGTTGACTAGTTGGTTGAGTGTGAATTTTGTCCCCATGTAGGTGACACTTGGGTTATGTAGAGCCTGTCAATGGTTTTCGTTGGTAATTTCAGAGTTAGTTTGGCGGCAGGTACATTATAAACACATTTCTTAATCTTTTAGCTATTTTTAAATACCTATCTAGCACATGAAACACCATGATCATGAAAGTAGTTTTTCCGGGTCGAGGCTCAGCAATGCACTCCGGTGTTGGTGACGCTTACGATGAAGCAAAATAAGGTTAACTCGAATGGGATACTTTTCGTAGTGAGGATTGCGTTTGCGAGGAAGGGTTGCAAGTCCAATCCCAACTAGGAACATCTGGTGCTTAGTTGACTTCTAGCAAAGGGCAAAAACATAGAGATTCTGAGGGAGTAATTCCCTGCTAACCCGCTATTTTACCCATAGCTGGAATTGGATGCCCATTTACTCATCACCCTGAGTTCATCTGCCCTTTGTATAGTCTTATTTTAATCCATCTGGATGTCAATCACACCCTCCTCACTGGTATTCCAGTGGTGGGGCCGATATAGTCGCCGACAGTACGACCATGCGGCTGGTTGTACTGGGTTACATGGTACCAGTAGCAGAGAACAATTCTGACCAGACACATCAATCTGCAATGGAAATTTTTATTTCGGGAAAAATAATAAAATATGTTAAAAAAAAAAAATAATACGCACCTCTATTTACCTTACTGCCTATTGGTTTGTTGGTTGGTTGCCTATCATGTCCCCATCAAGGTGACACATGGGCTATCTACAGCCCTTTAATTATGTTCGTGATCATGAACGCAGTTTTCCAAGGCCAATGCTCACCATTTCAATCCAGTGTTGGTGACCTCTGCGAATATCTCTACTGCGTTATTTTTGCTAGTGAGGAATTACATTCTCGCAATTTACTTTCTGTTATAGAGCAGGACTTACTCTGTATAGTTTATATAATAAAAATTCATTTCTTGTTATGTATGAATGTGTTCACCTTCTCTAATTGAGAAGAACTTACTCTGTATTGGAAGTTATATACAAAACATACATTTCTTATTGTGTATAAATGTGTTCACCTTCTGTCGCAGAGAAGGACTTACTTTGTATTGGAGTCTATATTCAAACAATACATTTCTTATTTTTTCAAAATGTTCACCTTCTGTCACAGAGAAGAACTTAATCTTGATTGGAGTTCATCTACTGTATACACTTACCTTGAAACATACAATGAATATTTCTTTAGCATTTGCAACGTCACTATTTCTTCTTTGAAATGATTAAAACATTGATGTCCAACACACCCTCCTCTCTTGTATTCTAGTGGAAGAGCTGGTTTAGTCGCCGACAGCCCGACCATGCGACTAGTTGTACATGGTTTCATGGTACCATAAACAGAGAACAATTCAGATCAGAGACATAAACATGCAAATGAAGGAAAAAAAAGTTTCGCGATAAACAAAACATTATATCTAAAATAATAAAACGTATTTTTACTTATCTTGCTGCCTGTTGGTTGATTAGTTGGTTGATTGTGTATTTTGTCCCCATGTAGGTGATACTTGGGTTATCTAGAGCCTGTCAATGGTGTTCGTTGGTAATTTCAGAGTTAGTTAGGCGGCAGGTACATTATACACACATTTCTTAATCTTTTAGCTATTTTTAAATACTTATCTAGCAAATGAAACACCATGATCATGAAAGTAGTTTTTCCGGGTCGAGGCTCAGCAATGCACTCCGGTGTCGGTGACGCTTACGATAAAGCAAAATAAGGTTAACTCGAATGGGATAATTTTCGTAGTGAGGATCGCGTTTGCGAGGAAGGGTTGCAAGTCCAATCCTAACTAGGTACATCTGGTGCTTAGTTGACTTCTAGCAAAGGGCAAAAACATAGAGATTCTGAGGGAGTAATTCCCTGCTAACCCGCTATTTTACCCATAGCTGGAATTGGATGGCCATTTACTCATCACGGTGAATTCATCTGGCCTTTGTATAGTCTTATTTTAATCTATCTGGATGTCAATCACACCCTCCTCCCTGGTATTCCAGTGGTGGGACCGATTTAGTCGCTGACAGTACGACCATGCGGCTGGTTGTACTGGGTTATATCGTACCAGTAGCAGAGAACAACTCTGACCAGACACATCAATCTGCAATGGAAATTTTTATTTCGGGAAAAATAAAAAAATATGTTGAAAAAATAATACGCACCTCTATTTACCTTACTGCCTGTTGGTTGGTTAGTTGGTTGTCTATCATGTCCCCATTAAGGTGACACATGGGCTATCTACAGCTCTTTAATTATGTTCGTGATCATGAACGCAGTTTTCCAAGGCCAATGCTCACCATTTCAATCCAGTGTTGGTGACTTCTGCGATTAACTCTAGTGCGATATTTTTGCTAGTCAGGAATTACATTCTCGCAATTTATTTTCTGTTATAGAGCAGGACTTACTCTGTATAGTTTATATAATAAAAAAATGTATTTCTTGTTATGTATGAATGTGTTCACCTTCTTTCATTGAGAAGGACTTACTCTGTATTGGAAGTTATATACAAAACATACATTTCTTATTGTGTATAAATGTGTTAACCTTATGTCGCAGAGAAGGACTTACTTTATATTGGAGTCTATATCCAAACAATACATTTCTTATTTTTTCAAAATATTCACCTTCTGTCACAGAGAAGAACTTAATCTTGATTGGAGTCCATCTACTGTATACACTTACCTTGAAACATACAATGAAAATTTCTTTAGCAGATGCAACGTCACTATTTCTTCTTTGAAATGAGTAAAACATTCATATCCAACACACCCTCCTCTCTTGTATTCTAGTGGAAGAGCTGGTTTAGTCGCCGACAGCCCGATCATGCGACTAGTTGTACATGGTTACATGGTACCATAAACAGAGAACAATTCAGATCTGAGACATAAACATGCAAATGAAGGAAAAAAAAATGTTCGGGATAAACAAAACATTATATCTAAAATAATAAAACGTATTTTTAATTATCTTGCTGCCTGTTGGTTGACTAGTTAGTTTATTGTGTTTTTTGTCCCCATGTAGGTGACATTTGGGTTATCTAGAGCCTGTCAACGGTGTTCGTTGGTAATTTCAGAGTTAGTTTGGCGGCAGGTACATTATACACACATTTCTTAATCTTTTAGCTATTTTTAAATACTTATCTAGCACATGAAACACCATGATCATGAAAGAAGTTTTTCCTGGTCGAGGCTCAGCAATGCACTCCGGTGTTGGTGACGCTTACGATGAAGCAAAATAAGGTTAACTCGAATGGGATACTTTTCGTAGTGAGGATTGCGTTTGCGAGGAAGGGTTGCAAGTCCAATCCCAACTAGGTACATCTGGTGCTTAGTTGACTTCCAGCAAAGGGCAAAAACATAGAGATTCTGAGGGAGTAATTCCCTGCTAACCCGCTATTTTACCCATAGCTGGAATTGGATGCCCATTTACTCATCACCCTGAGTTCATCTGCCCTTTGTATAGTCTTATTTTAATCCATCTGGATGTCAATCACACCCTCCTCACTGGTATTCCAGTGGTGGGGCCGATTTAGTCGCCGACAGTACGACCATGCGGCTGGTTGTACTGGGTTACATGGTACCAGTAGCAGATAACAATTATGACCAGACACATAAATCTGCAATGGAAATTTTTATTTCGGGAAAAATAAAAAAATATATGTAAAAAAAATAATACGCACCTCTATTTACCTTACTGCCTGTTGGTTGGTTGGTTGGTTGCCTATCATGTCCCCATCAAGGTGACACATGGGCTATCTACAGCCTTTTAATTATATTCGTGATCATGAACGCAGTTTTCCAAGGCTAATGCTCACCATTTCAATCCAGTGTTGGTGACCTCTGCTATTAACTCAAGTGCGATATTTTTGCTAGTGAGGAATTACATTCGCGCTATTTATTTTCTGTTATAGAGCAGGACTTACTCTGTATAGTTTATATAATAAAAAATTCATTTACTTTTATGTATTTATGTGTTCACCTTCTCTCATTGATAAGGACTTACTCTGTATTGGAAGTTATATACAAAACATACATTTCTTATTGTGTATAAATGTGTTCACCTTTTGTCGCAGAGAAGGACTTACTTTGTATTGGAGTCTATATTCAAACAATACATTTCTTATTTTTTTCAAAATGTTCACCTTCTGTCACGGAAAAGAACTTGATCTTGATTGGAGTCCATCTACTGTATACACTTACCTTGAAACATACAATGAAAATTTCTTTAGCAGATGCAACGTCACTATTTCTTCTTTGAAATGAGTAAAACATTGATGTCCAACACACCCTCCTCTCTTGTATTCTAGTGGAAGAGCTGGTTTAGTCGCCGACAGCCCGACCATGCGACTAGTTGTACATGGTTAAATGGTACCATAAACAGAGAACAATTCAGATCAGAGACATAAACATGCAAATGAAGGAGAAAAAAAAATTGCGGGATAAACAAAACATTATATCGAAAATTATAAAACGTATTTTTACTTATCTCGCTGCCTGTTGGTTGACTAGTTGGTTGATTGTGTATTTTGTCCCCATGTAGGTGACACTTAGGTTATCTAGAGCCTGTCAATGGTGTTCGTTGGTAATTTCAGAGTTAGTTTGGCGGCAGGTACATTATACACACATTTATTAATCTTTTAGTTATTTTTAAATACTTATCTAGCACCTGAAACACCATGATCATGAAAGTAGTTTTTCCGGGTCGAGGCTCAGCAATGCACTCCGGTGTTGGTGACGCTTACGATGAAGCAAAATAAGGTTAACTCGAATGGGATACTTTTCGTAGTGGAGGATTGCGTTTGCGAGGAAGGGTTGCATGTCCAATCCCAATTAGGTACATCTGGTGCTTAGTTGACTTCTAGCAAAGGGCAAAAACATAGAGATTCTGAGGGAGTAATTCCCCGCTAACCCGCTATTTTACCCATAGCTGGAATTGGATGCCCATTTACTCATCACCGTGAGTTCATCTGCCCTTTGTATAGTCTTATTTTAATCCATCTGGATGTCAATCACACCCTCTTCACTGGTATTCCAGTGGTGGGGCCGATTTAGTCGCCGACAGTACGACCATGCGGCTGGTTGTACTGGGTTACATGGTACCAGTAGCAGAGAACAATTATGACCAGACACATAAATCTGTAATGGAAATTTTTATTTCGGGAAAAAAAATGTTAAAAATATAATACGCACCTCTATTTATCTTACTGCCTGTTGGTTGGTAGGTTGGTTGCCTATCAATTCCCCATCAAGGTGACACATGGGCTATCTAGAGCCCTTTAATTATGTTTGTGATTATGAACGCAGTTTTCCAAGGCCAATGCTCACCATTTCAATTCAATTTCCAGTCTTGGTGACCTCTGCGATTAACTCGAGTGCGATATTTATGCTAGTGAGGAATTACATTCTCGCAATTTATTTTCTGTTATAGAGCAGGATCTACTCTGTATAGTTTATATAATAAAAAATTCATTTCTTGTTATGTATGAATGTGTTCACCTTCTCTCATTGATAAGGACTTACTCTGTATTGGAAGTTATATACAAAACATACATTTCTTATTGTGTATAAATGTGTTCACCTTCTGTTGCAGAGAAGGACTTACTTTGTATTGGAGTCTATAATCAAACAATACATTTTTTCTTTTTTTCAAAATGTTCACCTTCTGTCACAGAGAAGAACTTAATCTTGATTGGTGTCCATCTACTGTATACACTTACCTTGAAACATACAATGAAAATTTCTTTAGCAGATGCAACGTCACTATTTCTTCTTTGAAATGAGTAAAACATTGATGTCCAACACATCCTCCTCTCTTGTATTCTAGTGGAAGAGTTGGTTTAGTCGCAGACAGCCCGACCATGCGACTAGTTGTACATGGTTACATGGTACCATAAACAGAGTACAATTCAGATCAGAGACATAAACATGCAAATGAAGGAAAAAAAATGTTTCGGGATAAACAAAACATTATATCTTAAATAATAAAACGTATGTTTACTTATCTTGCTGCCAGTTGGTTGATTAGTTGGTTGATTGTGTATTTTGTCCCCATGTAGGTGACACTTGGGTTATCTAGAGCCTGTCAATGGTGTTCGTTGGTAATTACAGAGTTAGTTTGGCGGCAGGTACATTATACACACATTTCTTAATCTTTTAGCTATTTTTAAATACTTATCTAGCACATGAAACACCATGATCATGAAAGTAGTTTTTCCGGGTCGAGGCTCAGCAATGCACTCCGGTGTTGGTGACGCTTACGATGAAGCAAAATAAGGTTAACTCGAATGGGATACTTTTCGTAGTGAGGATTGCATTTGCGAGGAAGGGTTGCAAGTCCCATCCCAACTAGGTACATCTGGTGCTTAGTTGACTTCTAGCAAAGGGCAAAAACATATAGATTCTGAGGGAGTAATTCCCTGCTAACCCGCTATTTTACCCATAGCTGGAATTGGATGGCCATTTACTCATCACGGTGAGTTCATCTGGCCTTTGTATAGTCTTATTTTAATCCATCTGGATGTCAATCACACCCTCCTCACTGGTATTCTAGTGGTGAGACCGATTTAGTCGTCGACAGTACGACCATGCGGCTGGTTGTACTGGGTTACATGGTACCAGTAGCAGAGAACAATTCTGACCAGACACATAAATCTGCAATGGAAATTTTTATTTCGGGAAAAAAAAATATATATATGTAAAAAAAATAATACGCACCTCTATTTACCTTACTGCCTGTTGGTTGGTTGCCTATCAACTCCCCATCAAGGTGACACATGGATTATCTAGAGCCCTTTAATTATATTTGTGATTATGAACGCAGTTTTCAAAGGCCAATGCTCACCATTTCAATCCAGTGTTGGTGACCTCTGCGATTAACTTGAGTGCGATATTTTTGCTAGTGAGGAATTACATTCTCGCAATTTATTTTCTGTTATAGAGCAGGACTTACTCTGTATAGTTTATATAATAAAAAATGTATTTCTTGTTATGTATGAATGTGTTCACCTTCTCTCATTGAGAAAGACTTACTCTGTATTGGAAGTTATATACAAAACATACATTTCTTATTGTGTATAAATGTGTTCACCTTCTGTCGCAGAGAAGGACTTACTTTGTATTGGAGTCTATATTCAAACAATACATTTCTTATTTTTTCAAAATGTTCACCTTCTGTCACAGAGAAGAACTTAATCTTGATTGGAGTCCATCTACTGTATACACATACCTTGAAACATACAATGAAAATTTCTTTAGCAGATGCAACGTCACTATTTCTTCTTTGAAATGAGTAAAACATTGATGTCCAACACACCCTCCTCTTTTGTATTCTAGTTGAAGAGCTGGTTTAGTCGCCGACAGCCCGACCATGCAACTAGTTGTATATGGTTACATGGTACCATAAACAGAGAACAATTCAGATCAGAGACATAAACATGCAAATGAAGGAAAACAAATATTTCGGGATAAACAAAACATTATATCTAAAATAATAAAACGTATTTTTACTTATCTTGCTGCCTGTTGGTTGACTAGTTGGTTGAGTGTGAATTTTGTTCCCATGTAGGTGACACTTGGGTTATCTAGAGCCTGTCAATGGTGTTCGTTGGTAATTTCAGAGTTAGTTTGGCGGCAGGTACATTATAAACACATTTCTTAATCTTTTAGCTATTTTTAAATACCTATCTAGCACATGAAACACCATGATCATGAAAGTAGTTTTTCCGGGTCGAGGCTCAGCAATGCACTCCGGTGTTGGTGACGCTTACGATGAAGCAAAATAAGGTTAATTCGAATGGGATACTTTTCGTAGTGAGGATTTCGTTTGCGAGGAAGTGTTGCAAGTCCAATCCCAACTAGATATATCTGGTGCTTAGTTGACTTATAGCAAAGGGCAAAAACATATAGATAATGAGGGAGTAATTCCCTGCTAACCCGCTATTTTACCCATAGCTGGAATTGGATGCCCATTTACTCATCACCCTGAGTTCATCTGCCCTTTGTATAGTCTTATTTTAATCCATCTGGATGTCAATCACACCCTCCTCACTGGTATTCCAGTGGTGGGGCCGATATAGTCGCCGACAGTACGACCATGCGGCTGGTTGTACTGGGTTACATGGTACCAGTAGCAGAGAACAATTCTGACCAGACACATCAATCTGCAATGGAAATTTTTATTTTGGGAAAAATAATAAAATATGTTAAAAAAAAAAATAATACGCACCTCTATTTACCTTACTGCCTATTGGTTTGTTGGTTGGTTGCCTATCATGTCCCCATCAAGGTGACACATGGGCTATCTACAGCCCTTTAATTATGTTCGTGATCATGAACGCAGTTTTCCAAGGCCAATGCTCACCATTTCAATCCAGTGTTGGTGACCTCTGCGAATATCTCTACTGCGTTATTTTTGCTAGTGAGGAATTACATTCTCGCAATTTACTTTCTGTTATAGAGCAGGACTTACTCTGTATAGTTTATATAATAAAAATTCATTTCTTGTTATGTATGAATGTGTTCACCTTTTCTAATTGAGAAGAACTTACTCTGTATTGGAAGTTATATACAAAAGATACATTTCTTATTGTGTATAAATGTGTTCACCTTCTGTCGCAGAGAAGGACTTACTTTGTATTGGAGTCTATATTCAAACAATACATTTCTTATTTTTTCAAAATGTTCACCTTCTGTCACAGAGAAGAACTTAATCTTGATTGGAGTCCATCTACTGTATACACTTACCTTGAAACATACAATGAAAATTTCTTTAGCATATGCAACGTCACTATTTCTTCTTTGAAATGAGTAAAACATTCATATCCAACACACCCT
This sequence comes from Cancer borealis, assembly GCA_036785275.1. Taxonomy (NCBI): domain Eukaryota; kingdom Metazoa; phylum Arthropoda; class Malacostraca; order Decapoda; family Cancridae; genus Cancer; species Cancer borealis. Next base: position 18,045 of record JAXIVD010003161.1, read on the forward strand.
CCTCTCTTGTATTCTAGTGGAAGAGCTGGTTTAGTCGCCGACAGCCCGACCATGCGACTAGTTGTACATGGTTACATGGTACCATAAACAGAGAACAATTCAGATCTGAGACATAAACATGCAAATGAAGGAAAAAAAAATTTTCGGGATAAACAAAACATTATATCTAAAATAATAAAACGTATTTTTAATTATCTTGCTGCCTGTTGGTTGACTAGTTAGTTTATTGTGTTTTTTGTCCCCATGTAGGTGACATTTGGGTTATCTAGAGCCTGTCAACGGTGTTCGTTGGTAATTTCAGAGATAGTTTGGCGGCAGGTACATTATACACACATTTCTTAATCTTTTAGCTATTTTTAAATACTTATCTAGCACATGAAACACCATGATCATGAAAGAAGTTTTTCCGGGTCGAGGCTCAGCAATGCACTCCGGTGTTGGTGACGCTTACGATGAAGCAAAATAAGGTTAACTCGAATGGGACAATTTTCGTTGTGAGGATTGCGTTTGCGAGGAAGGGTTGCAAGTCCAATCCCAACTAGGTACATCTGGTGCTTAGTTGACTTCCAGCAAAGGGCAAAAACATATAGATTCTGAGGGAGTAATTCCCTGCTAACCCGCTATTTTACCCATAGCTGGAATTGGATGCCCATTTACTCATCACCCTGAGTTCATCTGCCCTTTGTATAGTCTTATTTTAATCCATCTGGATGTCAATCACACCCTCCTCACTGGTATTCCAGTGGTGGGGCCGATTTAGTCGCCGACAGTACGACCATGCGGCTGGTTTTACTGGGTTACATGGTACCAGTAGCAGAGAACAATTATGACCAGACACATAAATCTGCAATGGAAATTTTTATTTCGGGAAAAATAAAAAAATATATGTAAAAAAAATAATACGCACCTCTATTTACCTTACTGCCTGTTGGTTGGTTGGTTGGTTGCCTATCATGTCCCCATCAAGGTGACACATGGGCTATCTACAGCCTTTTAATTATGTTCGTGATCATGAACGCAGTTTTCCAAGGCTAATGCTCACCATTTCAATCCAGTGTTGGTGACCTCTGCTATTAACTCAAGTGCGATATTTTTGCTAGTGAGGAATTACATTCGCGCTATTTATTTTCTGTTATAGAGCAGGACTTACTCTGTATAGTTTATATAATAAAAAATTCATTTACTTTTATGTATTTATGTGTTCACCTTCTCTCATTGATAAGGACTTACTCTGTATTGGAAGTTATATACAAAACATACATTTCTTATTGTGTATAAATGTGTTCACCTTTTGTCGCAGAGAGGGACTTACTTTGTATTGGAGACTATATTCAAACAATACATTTCTTATTTTTTTCAAAATGTTCACCTTCTGTCACAGAAAAGAACTTGATCTTGATTGGAGTCCATCTACTGTATACACTTACCTTGAAACATACAATGAAAATTTCTTTAGCAGATGCAACGTCACTATTTCTTCTTTGAAATGAGTAAAACATTGATGTCCAACACACCCTCCTCTCTTGTATTCTAGTGGAAGAGCTGGTTTAGTCGCCGACAGCCCGACCATGCGACTAGTTGTACATGGTTAAATGGTACCATAAACAGAGAACAATTCAGATCAGAGACGTAAACATGCAAATGAAGGAGAAAAAAAAATTGCGGGATAAACAAAACATTATATCTAAAATTATAAAACGTATTTTTACTTATCTCGCTGCCTGTTGGTTGACTAGTTGGTTGATTGTGTATTTTGTCCCCATGTAGGTGACACTTAGGTTATCTAGAGCCTGTCAATGGTGTTCGTTGGTAATTTCAGAGTTAGTTTGGCGGCAGGTACATTATACACACATTTCTTAATCTTTTAGCTATTTTTAAATACTTATCTAGCACATGAAACACCATGATCATGAAAGTAGTTTTACCGGGTCGAGGCTCAGCAATGCATTTCGGTGTTGGTGACGCTTACGATGAAGCAAAATAAGGTTAACTCGAATGGGATACTTTTCGTAGTGAGGATTGCGTTTGCGAGGAAGGGTTGCAAGTCCAATCCCAACTAGGAACATCTGGTGCTTAGTTGACTTCTAGCAAAGGGCAAAAACATAGAGATTCTGAGGGAGTAATTCCCTGCTAACCCGCTATTTTACCCATAGCTGGAATTGGATGGCCATTTACTCATCACGGTGAGTTCATCTGGCCTTTGTATAGTCTTATTTTAATCTATCTGGATGTCAATCACACCCTCCTCACGGGTATTCCAGTGGTGGGGCCGATTTAGTCACCGACAGTACGACCATGCGGCTGGTTGTACTGGGTTACATGGTACCAGTAGCAGAGAACAATTCTGACCAGACACATCAATCTGCAATGGAATTTTTTATTTCGGGAAAAAAAAAATATATATGTTAAAAAAAAATAATACGCACCTCTATTGACCTCACTGCCTGTTGGTTTGTTGGTTGGTGTCCTATCATGTCCCGATCAAGGTGACACATGGGCTATCTACAGCCCTTTAATTATGTTCGTGATCATGAACGCAGTTTTCCAAGGCCAATGCTCACCATTTCAATCCAGTGTTGGTGACCTCTGCGAATAACTCTACTGCGATATTTTTGCTAGTGGGGAATTACATTCTCGCAATTTACTTTCTGTTATAGAGCAGGACTTACTCTGTATAGTTTATATAATAAAAATTCATTTCTTGTTATGTATGAATGTGTTCACCTTCTCTCATTGATAAGGACTTACTCTGTATTGGAAGTTATATACAAAAAATACATTTCTTATTTTGTATAAATGTGTTCACCTTCTGTCGCAGAGAAGGACTTACTTTGTATTGGAGTCTATAATCAAACAATACATTTCTTATTTTTTCAAAATGTTCACCTTCTGTCACAGAGAAGAACTTAATCTTGATTGGAGTCCATCTACTGTATACACTTACCTTGAAACATACAATGAAAATTTCTTTAGCAGATGCAACGTCACTATTTCTTCTTTGAAATGAGTAAAACATTGATGTCCAACACACCCTCCTCTCTTGTATTCTAGTGGAAGAGCTGGTTTAGTCGCCGACAGCCCAACCATGCGACTAGTTGTACATGGTTACATGGTACCATAAACAGAGAACAATTCAGATCAGAGACATATACATGCAAATGAAGGAAATAAAAATTTTCGGGATAAACAAAACATTATATCTAAAATAATAAAACGTATTTTTACTTATTTTGCTGCCTGTTGGTTGACTAGTTGGTTGATTGTGTATTTTGTCCCCATCTAGGTGACACTTGGGTTATCTAGAGCCTGTCAATGGTGTTCGTTGGTAATTTCAGAGTTAGTTTGGCGGCAGGTACATTATACACACATTTCTTAATCTTTTAGCTATTTTTAAATACTTATCTAGCACATGAAACACCATGATCATGAAAGTAGTCTTTCCGGGTCGAGGCTCAGCAATGCACTCCGGTGTTGGTGACGCTTACGATGAAGCAAAATAAGGTTAACTTGAATGGGATACTTTTCGTAGTGAGGATTGCGTTTGCGAGGAAGGGTTGCAAGTCCAATCCCAACTAGGTACATCTGGTGCTTAGTTGACTTCTAGCAAAGGGCAAAAACATATAGATTCTGAGGGAGTAATTCCCTGCTAACCCGCTATTTTACCCATAACTGGAATTGGATGGCCATTTACTCATCACGGTGAGTTCATCTGGCCTTTGTATAATCTTATTTTAATCTATCTGGATGTCAATCACACCCTCCTCACTGGGATTCCAGTGGTGGGGCCGATTTAGTCGCCGACAGTACGACCATGCGGCTGGTTGTACTGGGTTACATGGTACCAGTAGCAGAGAACAATTAAGACCAGACACATAAATCTGCAAAGGAAATTTTTATTTCGGGAAAAAAAATATATATATATGTAAAAAATATAATACGCACCTCTATTTACCTTACTGCCTGTTGGTTGGTAGGTTGGTTGCCTATCAATTCCCCATCAAGGTGACACATGGGCTATCTAGAGCCCTTTAATTATGTTTGTGATTATGAACGCAGTTTTCCAAGGCCAATGCTCACCATTTCAATCCAGTCTTGGTGACCTCTGCGATTAACTCGAGTGCGATATTTTTGCTAGTGAGGAATTACATTCTCGCAATTTATTTTCTGTTATAGAGCAGGACTTACTCTGTATAGTTTATATAATAAAAAATGTATTTCTTGTTATGTATGAATGTGTTCACCTTCTCTCATTGATAAGGACTTACTCTGTATTGGAAGTTATATACAAAACATACATTTCTTATTATGTATAAATGTGTTCACCTTCTGTCGCAGAGAAGGAGTTACTTTGTATTGGAGTCTATATTCAAACAATACATTTCTTATTCTTTGAAAATGTTCACCTTCTGTCACAGAGAAGAACTTAATCTTGATTGGAGTCCATCTACTGTATACACTTACCTTGAAACATACAATGAAAATTTCTTTAGCAGATGCAACGTCACTATTTCTTCTTTGAAATGAGTAAAACATTGATGTCCAACAGACCCTCCTCTCTTGTATTCTAGTGGAAGAGCTGGTTTAGTCGCCGACAGCCCGACCATGCGAGTAGTTGTACATGGTTACATGGTACCATAAACAGAGAACAATTCAGATCAGAGACATAAACATGCAAATGAAGGAAACATTTTTTTTCGGAATAAACAAAACATTATATCTAAAATAATAAAACGTATTTTTACTTATCTTGCTGCCTGTTGGTTGATTAGTTGGTTGATTGTGTATTTTGTCCCCATGTAGGTGACACTTGGGTTATCTAGAGCCTGTCAATGGTGTTCGTTGGTAATTTCAGAGTTAGTTTGGCGGCAGGTACATTATACACACATTTTTTAATCTTTTAGCTATTTTTAAATACTTATCTAGCACATGAAACATCATGATCATGAAAGTAGTTTTTCCGGGTCGAGGCTCAGCAATGCACTCCGGTGTTGGTGACGCTTACGATGAAGCAAAATAAGGTTAACTCGAATAAGATACTTTTCCTAGTGAGGATTGCGTTTGCGAGGAAGGGTTGCAAGTCCAATCCCAACTAGGTACATCTGGTGCTTAGTTGACTTCTAGCAAAGGGCAAAAACAGAGAGATTCTGAGGGAGTAATTCCCTGCTAACCCGATATTTTACCCATAGCTGGAATTGGATGGCCATTTACTTATCACGGTGAGTTCATCTGGCCTTTGTATAGTCTTATTTTAATCTATCTGGATGTCAATCACACCCTCCTCACTGGTATTCCAGTGGTGGGGCCGATTTAGTCGCCGACAGTACGACCATGCGGCTGGTTGTACTGGGTTACATGGTACCAGTAGCAGAGAACAACTCTGACCAGACACATCAATCTGCAATAGAAATTTTTATTACGGGAAAAATAAAAAAATATGTAAAAAAAATAATACGCACCTCTATTTACCTTACTGCCTCTTTGTTGGTTTGTTGGTTGCCTATCATGTCCCCATCTAGGTGACACATGTGCTATCTACAGCCCTTTAATTATGTTCGTGATCATGAATGCAGTTTTCCAAGGCCAATGCTCACCATTTCAATCCAGTGTTGGTGACCTCTGCGATTAACTCGAGTGCGATATTTTTTGCTAGTGAGGAATTACATTCGCGCAATTTATTTTCTGTTATAGAGCAGGACTTACTCTGTATAGTTTATATAATAAAAAATTCATTTCCTGTTATGTATGAATGTGTTCACCTTCTCTCATTGATAAGGACTTACTCTGTATTGGAAGTTATATACAAAACATACATTTCTTATTGTGTATAAATGTGTTCACCTTCTGTCGCAGAGAAGGACTTACTTTGTATTGGAGTCTATAATCAAACAATACATTTTTTTTTTCTTTAAAATGTTCACCTTCTGTCACAGAGAAGAACTTAATCTTGATTGGAGTCCATCTACTGTATACACTTAACTTGAAACATACAATGAAAATTTCTTTAGCAGATGCAACGTCCCTATTTCTTCTTTCAAATGAGTAAAACATTGATGTCCAACACACCCTCCTCTCTTATATTCTAGTGGAAGAGCTGGTTTAGTCGCCGACAGCCCGACCATGCGACTAGTTGTACATGGTTACATGGTACCATAAACAGAGAACAATTCAGATCAGAGACATAAACATGCAAATGAAGGAAAAAAAATGTTTCGGGATAAACAAAATATTATATCTAAAATAATAAAACGTATTTTTGCTTATCTTGCTGCCTGTTGGTTGATTACTTGGTTGATTGTGTATTTTGTCCCCATGTAGGTGACACTTGGGTTATCTAGAGCCTGTCAATGGTGTTTATTGGTAATTACAGAGTTAGTTTGGCAGCAGGTACATTATACACACATTTCTTAATCTTTTAGCTATTTTTAAATACTTATCTAGCACATGAAACACCATGATAATGAAAGTAGTTTTTCCGGGTCGAGGCTCAGCAATGCATTCCGGTGTTAGTGACGCTTACGATGAATCAAAATAAGGTTAACTCGAATGGGATACTTTTCGTAGTGAGGATTGCGTTTGCGAGGAAGGGTTGCAAGTCCAATCCCAACTAGGTACATCTGGTGCTTAGTTGACTTCTAGCAAAGGCCAAAACATAGAGATTCTGAGGGAGTAATTCCCTGCTAACCCGCTGTTTTACCCATAGCTGGAATCGGATGGCCATTTACTCATCACGGTGAGTTCATCTGGCCTTTGTATAGTCTTATTTTAATCTATCTGGATGTCAATCACACCGTCCTCACTGGTATTCCAGTGGTGGGGTCGATTTAGTCGCTGACAGTACGACCATGCGGCTGGTTGTACTGGGTTACATGGTACCAGTAGCAGAGAACAACTCTGACCAGACACATCAATCTGCAATAGAAATGTTTATTTCGGGAAAAATAAAAAAATATGTTAAAAAAAATAATACGCACCTCTATTTACCTTACTGCCTGTTGGTTGGTTGGTTTGTTGCCTATCATGTCCCCATCAAGGAGACACATGGACTATCTACAGCTCTTTAATTATGTTCGTGATCATGAACACAGTTTTCCAAGGCCAATGCTCACCATTTCAATCCAGTGTTGGTGACCTCTGCGATTAACTCTAGTGCGATATTTTTGCTAGTCAGGAATTACATTCTCGCAATTTATTTTCTGTTATAGAGCAGGACTTACTCTGTATAGTTTATATAATAAAAACATTCATTTCTTGTTATGTATGAATGTGTTCACCTTCTTTCATTGAGAAGGACTTACTCTGTATTGGAAGTTATATACAAAACATACATTTCTTATTGTGTATAAATGTGTTCACCTTCTGTCGCAGAGAAGGACTTACTTTGTATTGGAGTCTATATTCAAACAATACATTTTTTATTTTTTCAAAATATTCACCTTCTGTCACAGAGAAGAATTTAATCTTGATTGGAGTCCATCTACTGTATACACTTACCTTGAAACATACAATGAAAATTTCTTTAGCAGATGCAACGTCACTATTTCTTCTTTGAAATGAGTAAAACATTGATGTCCAACACACCCTCCTCTCTTGTATTCTAGTGGAAGAGCTGGTTTAGTCGCCGACAGCCCAACCATGCGACTAGTTGTACATGGTTACATGGTACCATAAACAGAGAACAATTCAGATCAGAGACATAAACATGCAAATGAAGGAATTAAATTTTTCGGGATAAACAAAACATTATATCTAAAATAATAAAACGTATTTTTACTTATCCTGCTGCCTGTTGGTTGACTAGTTGGTTGATTGTGTATTTTGTCCCCATGTAGGTGACACTTGGGTTATCTAGAGCCTGTCAATGGTGTTCGTTGGTAATTTCAGAGTTAGTTTGGCGGCAGTTACATTATACACACATTTCTTAATCTTTTAGCTATTTTTAAATACTTATCTAGCACATGAAACACCATGATCATGAAAGTAGTCTTTCCGGGTCGAGGCTCAGCAATGCACTCCGGTGTTGGTGAAATTTACGATGAAGCAAAATAAGGTTAACTCGAATGGGATACTTTTCGTAGTGGAGGATTGCATTTGCGAGGAAGGGTTGCAAGTCCAATCCCAACTAAGTACATCTGGTCCTTAGTTGACTTCTAGCAAAGGGCAAAAACATAGAGATTCTGAGGGAGTAATTCCCTGCTAACCCGCTATTTTACCCATAGCTGGAATTGGATGGCCATTTACTCATCACGGTGAGTTCATCTGGCCTTTGTATAGTCTTATTTTAATCTATCTGGATGTCAATCACACCCTCCTCACTGGTATTCCAGTGTTGGGGCCGATTTAGTCGCCGACAGTACGACCATGCGGCTGGTTGTACTGGGTTACATGGTACCAGTAGCAGAGAACAACTCTGACCAGACACATCAATCTGCAATGGAAATTTTTATTTCGGGAAAAATAAAAAAACGTTAAAAAAAAAATAATACGCACCTCTATTTATCTTACTGCCTGTTGGTTTGTTGGTTGGTTGCCTATCATGTCCCCATCAAGGTGACACATGGGCTATCTACAGCCCTTTAATTATGTTCGTGATTATGAACGCAGTTTTCCAAGGCCAATGCTCACCATTTCAATCCAGTGTTGGTGACCTCTGCGAATAACTCTACTGCGATATTTTTGCTAGTGAGGAATTACATTCTCGCAATTTACTTTCTGTTATAGAGCAGGACTTACTCTGTATAGTTTATATAATAAAAATAAATTTCTTGTTATGTATGAATGTGTTCACCTTCTCTCATTGAGAAGAACTTACTCTGTATTGGAAGTTATATACAAAACATACATTTCTTATTGTGTATAAATGTGTTCACCTTCTGTCGCAGAGAAGGACTTACTTTGTATTGGAGTCTATATTCAAACAATACATTTCTTATTTTTTTTAAATGTTCACCTTCTGTCACAGAGAAGAACTTAATCTTGATTGGAGTCCATCTACTGTATACACTTACCTTGAAACAAAAAATTAATTTTTTTTTAGCAGATGCAACGTCACTATTTCTTCTTTGAAATGAGTAAAACATTGATGTCCAACAGACCCTCCTCTCTTGTATTCTAGTGGAAGAGCTGGTTTAGTCGCCGACAGCCCGACCATGCGACTAGTTGTACATGGTTACATGGTACCATAAACAGAGAACAATTCAGATCAGAGACATAAACATGCAAATGAAGGAAAAAAAAATTTTCAGGATAAACAAAACATTGTATCTAAAATAATAAAACGTATTTTTACTTATCTTGCTGTCTGTTGGTTGACTAGTTGGTTGATTGTGCATTTTGTCCCCATGTAGGTGACATTAGGGTTATCGAGAGCCTGTCAATGGTGTTCGTTGGTAATTTCAGAGTTAGTTTGGCGGCAGGTACATTATACACACATTTCATAATCTTTTAGCTATTTTTAAATACTTATCTAGCACATGAAACACCATGATCATGAAAGTAGTTTTTCCGGGTCGAGGCTCAGCAATGAACTCCGGTGTTGGTGACGCTTACGATGAAGCAAAATAAGGTTAACTCGAATGGGATAATTTTCGTAGTGAGAATCGCGTTTGCGAGGAAGGGTTGCAAGTCCAATCCCAACTAGGTACATCTGGTGCTTAGTTGACTTCTAGCAAAGGGCAAAAACATAGAGATTCTGAGGGAGTAATTCCCTGCTAACCCGCTATTTTACCCATAGCTGGAATTGGATGGCCATTTACTCATCACGGTGAGTTCATCTGGCCTTTGTATAGTCTTATTTTAATCTATCTGGATGTCAATCACACCCTCCTCACTGGTATTCCAGTGGTGGGACCGATTTAGTCGCTGACAGTACGACCATGCGGCTGGTTGTACTGGGTTACATGGTACCAGTAGCAGAGAACAACTCTGACCAGACACATCAATCTGCAATGGAAATTTTTATTTCGGGAAAAATAAAAAAATATGTTAAAAAAATAATACGCACCTCTATTTACCTTACTGCCTGTTGGTTGGTTGGTTGGTTGCCTATCATGTCCCCATCAAGGTGACACATGGGCTATCTACAGCTCTTTAATTATGTTTGTGATCATGAACGCAGTTTTCCAAGGCCAATGCTCACCAATTCAATCCAGTGTTGGTGACCTCTGCGATTAACTCTAGTGCGATATTTTTGCTAGTCAGGAATTACATTCTCGCAATTTATTTTCTGTTATAGAGCAGGACTTACTCTGTATAATTTATATAATAAAAAAAATTCATTTCTTGTTATGTATGAATGTGTTCACCTTCTTTCATTGAGAAGGACTTACTCTGTATTGGAAGTTATATACAAAACATACATTTCTTATTGTGTATAAATGTGTTCACCTTCTGTCGCAGAGAAGGACTTACTTTATATTGGAGTCTATATCCAAACAATACATTTCTTATTTTTTCAAAATATTCACCTGCTGTCACAGAGAAGAACTTAATCTTGATTGGAGTCCATCTACTGTATACACTTACCTTGAAACATACAATGAAAATTTCTTTAGCAGATGCAACGTCACTATTTCTTTTTTGAAATGAGTAAAACATTGATATCCAACACACCCTCCTCTCTTGTATTCTAGTGGAAGAGCTGGTTTATTCGCCGACAGCCCGACCATGCGACTAGTTGTACATGGTTACATGGTAGCATAAACAGAGAAATATTCAGATCAGAGACATAAGCATGCAAATGAAGGAAAAAAAATTTTTCGGGATAAACAAAACATTATATCTAAAATAATAAAACGTATTTTTACTTATCTTGCTGTCTGTTGGTTGACTAGTTGGTTGATTGTGTATTTTGTCCCCATGTAGGTGACATTAGGGTTATCTAGAGCCTGTCAATGGTGTTCGTTGGTAATTTCAGAGTTAGTTTGGCGGCAGGTACATTATACACACATTTCTTAATCTTTTAGCTATTTTTAAATACTTATCTAGCACATGAAACACCATGATCATGCAAGAAGTTTTTCCGGGTCGAGGCTCAGCAATGCACTCCGGTGTTGGAGACGCTTACGATGAAGCAAAATAAGGTTAACTCAAATGGGATAATTTTCGTAGTGAGGATTGCGTTTGTGAGGAAGGGTTGCAAGTCCAATCCCAACTAGGTACATCTGGTGCTTAGTTGACTTCTAGCAAAGGGCAAAAACATAGAGATTCTGAGGGAGTAATTCCCTGCTAACCCGCTATTTTACCCATAGCTGGAATTGGATGCCCATTTACTCATCACTCTGAGTTCATCTGCCCTTTGTATAGTCTTATTTTAATCCATCTGGATGTCAATCACACCCTACTCACTGGTATTCCAGTGGTGAGGTCGATATAGTCGCCGACAGTACGACCATGCGGCTGGTTGTGCTGGGTTACATGGTACCAGTAGCAGAAAACAATTCTGACCAGACACATAAATCTGCAATGGAAATTTTTATTTCGGGAAAAAAATATATATATATGAAAAAAAAATAATACGCACCTCTATTTACCTTACTGCCTGTTGGTTGGTTGCCTATCAATTCCCCATCAAGGTGACACATGGTCTATCTAGAGCCCTTTAATTATGTTTGTGATTATGAACGCAGTTTTCAAAGGCCAATGCTCACCATTTCAATCCAGTGTTGGTGACCTCTGCGATTAACTTGAGAGCGATATTTTTGCTAGTGAGAAATTACATTCTCGCAATTTATTTTCTGTTATAGAGCAGGACTTACTCTGTATAGTTTATATAATAAAAAATTCATTTCTTGTTATGTATGAATGTGTTCACCTTCTCTCATTGAAAAGGACTTACTCTGTATTGGAAGTTATATACAAAACATACATTTCTTATTGTGTATAAATGTGTTCACCTTCTGTCGCAGAGAAGGACTTACTTTATATTGGAGTCTATATCCAAACAATACATTTCTTATTTTTTCAAAATATTCACCTGCTGTCACAGAGAAGAACTTAATCTTGATTGGAGTCCATCTACTGTATACACTTACCTTGAAACATACAATGAAAATTTCTTTAGCAGATGCAACGTCACTATTTCTTCTTTGAAATGAGTAAAACATTGATGTCCAACACACCCTCCTCTCTTGTATTCTAGTGGAAGAGCTGGTTTAGTCGCCGACAGCCCGACCATGCGACTAGTTGTACATGGTTACATGGTACCATAAACAGAGAACAATTCAGATCAGAGACATAAACATGCAAATGAAGGAAAAAAAATTTTTCGGAATAAACAAAACATTATATCTAAAATAATAAAACGTATTTTTACTTATCTTGCTGCCTGTTGGTTGATTAGTTGGTTGATTGTGTATTTTGTCCCCATGTAGGTGACACTTGGGTTATCTAGAGCCTGTCAATGGTGTTCGTTGGTAATTTCAGAGTTAGTTTGGCCGCAGGTACATTATACACACATTTCTTAATCTTTTAGTTATTTTTAAATACTTATCTAGCACATGAAACACCATGATCATGAAAGTAGTTTTTCCAGGTCGAGGCTCAGCAATGCATTTCGGTGTTGGTGACGCTTACGATGAAGCAAAATAAGGTTAACTCGCATGGGATACTTTTCGTAGTGAGGATTGCGTTTGCGAGGAAGGGTTGCAAGTCCAATCCCAACTAGGAACATCTGGTGCTTAGTTGACTTCTAGCAAAGGGCAAAAACATAGAGATTCTGAGGGAGTATTTCCCTGCTAACCCGCTATTTTACCCATAGCTGGAATTGGATGGCCATTTACTCATCACGGAGAGTTCATCTGGCCTTTGTATAGTCTTATTTTAATTTATCTGGATGTCAATCACACCCACCTCACTGGTATTCCAGTGGTGGGGCCGATTTAGTCGCCGACAGTACGACCATGCGGCTGGTTGTACTGGGTTACATGGTGCCAGTAGCAGAGAACAACTCTGACCAGACACATCAATCTGCAATGGAAATTTTTATTTCGGGAAAAAAAAAAAAAATATGTTAAAAAAAAATAATACGCACCTCTATTGACCTTACTGCCTGTTGGTTTGTTGGTTGGTTGCCTATCATGTCCTGATCAAGGTGACACATGGGCTATCTACAGCCCTTTAATTATGTTCGTGATTATGAACGCAGTTTTCAAAGGCCAATGCTCACCATTTCAATCCAGTGTTGGTGACCTCTGCGAATGACTCTACTGCGATATTTTTGTTAGTGAGGAATTACATTCTCGCAATTTATTTTCTTTTATAGAGCAGGACTTACTCTGTATAGTTTATATAATAAAAATTCATTTCTTGTTATGTATGAATGTGTTCACCTTCTCTCATTGAGAAGAACTTACTCTATTTTGGAAGTTATATACAAAACATACATTTCTTATTGTGTATAAATGTGTTCACCTTCTGTCGCAGAGAAGGACTTACTTTGTATTGGAGTCTATATTCAAACAATACATTTCTTATTTTTTCAAAATGTTCACCTTTTGTCACAGAGAAGAACTTAATCTTGATTGGAGTCCATCTACTGTATACACTTACCTAGAAACATACAATGAAAATTTCTTTAGCATATGCAACGTCACTATTTCTTCTTTGAAATGAGTAAAACATTGATGTCCAACACACCCTCCTCTCTTGTATTCTAGTGGAAGAGCTGGTTTAGTCGCCGACAGCCCGACCATGCGACTAGTTGTACATGGTTACATGGTACCATAAACAGAGAACAATTCAGATCAGAGACATAAACATGCAAATGAAGGAAAAAAAATGTTTCGGGATAAACAAAACATTATATCTAAAATAATAAAACGTATTTTTACTTATCTTGCTGCCTGTTGGTTGATTAGATGGTTGATTGGTTATTTTGTCCCAATGTAGATGATACTTGGGTTATCTAGAGCCTGTCAATGGTGTTTGTTGGTAATTTCAGAGTTAGTTAGGCGGCAGGTACATTATACACACATTTCTTAATCTTTTAGCTATTTTTAAATACTTATCTAGCACATGAAACACCATGATCATGAAAGTAGTTTTTCCGGGTCGAGGCTCAGCAATGCACTCCGGTGTTGGTGACGCTTACGATGAAGCAAAATAAGGTTAACTTGAATGGGATACTTTTCGTAGTGAGGATTGCGTTTGCGAGGAAGGGTTGCAAGTCCAATCCCAACTAGGTACATCTGGTGCTTAGTTGACTTATAGCAAAGGGCAAAAACATATAGATTCTGAGGGAGTAATTCCCTGCTAACCCGCTATTTTACCCATAGCTGGAATTGGATGGCCATTTACTCATCACGGTGAGTTCATCTGGCCTTTGTATAGTCTTATTTTAATCTATCTGGATGTCAATCACACCCTCCTCACTGGTATTCCAGTGGTGGGGCCGATTTAGTCGCCGACAGTACGACCATGCGGCTGGTTGTACTGGGTTACATAGTACCAGTAGCAGAGAA
>JAXIVD010003161.1:42500-45000 GCA_036785275.1 Cancer borealis
CTATGGCATTAGGTTGTTGTAGAAGTCTATGGCACTAGGCTGTTGTAGAAGGCTATGGCATTAGGCTGTTGTAGAAGGCTATGGCACTAGGCTGTTATAGGAGGCTATAGCATTAGGCTGTTGTAGAAGGCTATGGCACTAGGCTGTTGTAGAAAGCTATAAAACTAGTCTGTTGTAGAAGGCTATGGCACTAGGCTGTTGTAGAAGGCTATAGCACTAGGCTGTTGTAGAAGGCTATGGCACTAGGCTGTTGTGGAAGGCTATAGCACTAGGCTGTTGTAGAAGGCTATGGAACTAGGCTGTTGTAGAAGGCTATGGACCTAGGTTGTTGTAGAAGGCTATGGCACTAGGCTGTTGTAGAAGGCTATGGCATTAGGCTGTTGTAGAAGGCTATGGCATTAGGCTTTTGTAGAAGGCTATAGCATTAGGCCAATGTAGAAGGCTATAGCACTAGGCTTTTGTAGAAGGCTATGGCACTAGACTGTTGTAGAAGGCTACGGAACTAGGCTGTTGTAGAAGGCTATGGCATTAGGCTATTGTAGAAGACTATGGCACTAGACTGTTATAGAAGGCTACGGAACTAGGCTGTTGTAGAAGGCTATGGCATTAGGCTGTTGTAGAAGGCTATGGCACTAGGCTGTTGTAGAAGGCTATAGCATTAGGCTGTTGTTGAAGGCTATGGCACTAGGCTGTTGTAGAAGGCTATGGCACTAGGCTGTTGTAGAAGGCTACGGAACTAGGCTGATGTGGAAGGCTATGGCATTAGGCTGTTGTAGAAGGCTATGGCACTAGGCTGTTGTAAAAGGCTATGGCACTAGGCTGTTGTAGAAGGCTATGGCACTAAGCTGTTGTAGAAGGCTATGGCACTAGGCTGTTGTAGAAGGCTATGGCACTAAGTTGTTGTAGAAGGCTATGGCACTAGTCTGTTGTAGAAGGCTATGGCACTAGGCTGTTGTAGAAGGCTATAGCACTAGGCTGTTGTAGAAGGCTATGGCACTAGACTGCTGTAGAAGGCTATGGCATTAGGCTGTTGTAGAAGGCTATGGCACTAGGCTGTTGTAGAAGGCTATGGCACTAGGCTGTTGTAGAAGGCTATGGCACTAGGCTGTTGAAGAAGGCTATGGGACTAGGCTGTTGTAGAAGGCTATGGCATTAGGCTGTTGTAGAAGGTTATGGCACTAGGCTGTTGTAGAAGGCTATAGCACTAGGCTGTTGTAGAAGGCTATGGCACTAGGCTGTTGTAGAAGGCTATGGCATTAGGCTGTTGTAGAAGGCTATGGCACTAGGCTGTTGTAGAAGGCTATGGCACTAGGCTGTTGTAGAAGGCTATGGCACTAGGCTGTTGTAAAAGGCTATGGCACTAGGCTGTTGTAGAAGGCTATGGCATTAGGCTGTTGTAGAAGGCTATAGCATTAGGCTGTTTTAGAAGGCTATGGCACTAGGCTGTTGTAGAAGGCTATGGCACTAGGCTGTTGTAGAAGGCTATGGCACTAGGCTGTTGTAGAAGGCTATGGCACTAGTCTGTTGTAGAAGGCTATGGCACTAGGCTGTTGTAGAAGGCTATAGCATTAGGCTGTTGTAGAAGGCTATGAAACTAGACTGTTGTAGAAGGCTATGGCATTTATATGTCCGAACCCCCCATTGCATCTCCAGTCTCTCTGGCGCTCGCTGACTTCAACATCTACGGCGTGGGGCAGCTGGATAATCGCCCTCTGTCTACGCGCGGTGGTCAAGGATCCATGTGTGTGTGTGTGTGTGTGTATATATATATATATATATATATATATATATATATATATATATATATATATATATATATATATATATATATATATATATATATATATTTATTTATTTATATATATATATATATATATATATATATATATATATATATATATATATATATATATATATATATATATATATATATATATATATATATATACACACACATTCTATCTGTAGTCTCTAATGCCTCGTTTTTCCTAGGAACATCCAAGGGAATGGTCACGGCAGAAAGGCCTCCACACACTGCTTGCGTGCTTGTTCAATCCCTCAATCATGATACTATAATCTGCATTTTGATATATCACACCTTGTAAAGAACTTGTGCATTCAGACGTGATCAAACTGCAGAAAACTGTCTCTTTTTTTTTGCCATATTTAGTATTTCTTTTGGAATAATTTAGTTTGAAATAGTAATAGTAGTAGTATTTGTTATTTTCATTGTTGTTGACACATACACACACACACACACACACACACACACACACACACACACACACACACACACACACACACATACACACACACACACACATACACACACTCACACTCCAAGTGTTAGATGTCCTTTCCTTTAACAGTAAGAAATACAAAATAATACATGATCGTGACTAATTCTAATGTGGATGTATGTATGATTCTGACGCATCATTACTGTCATTTGTTCTCAGTATTTTCCAGGTACAACCAAGCAACACAAACCATCACAGGT
>JAXIVD010003162.1:7500-25000 GCA_036785275.1 Cancer borealis
ATATTTGAAGGACAATGAGAGAGTTAAGAGAAGAATAAGGAAGATAGACCCTGAACTGAAAGACCTTCCTTATAAGGCTTGCTGTGAGAGGCTAGGTAGGATTAACACTAGTGGTAATGTAATCAAAACATGTATAATTATCATGGTAATGGATACAGGATTACTGATAGAGATGCATTCTTTCCGTTAGCACAAAGAACTGTTTCAACCCAAAGTTAGGTATGAGAAAGCAGGTCAGATTGTAACAGGAGGCAATTCATTTAGTGTATGAGTAATTAGATTTAGTTCCCCCTCTCCTATCTCTGGTCTCAGGTTCTAGCACTAACAATGAACAGAACTCATCTATTGAACCTAACAAACATCTTGGTATAGAATTATAAGGAACAGTAAATTTCATCACCACAACAAAACAATTAGTATGTTGTTCTGAGTTTACAAAATATATGTTCATCACACTCACATAAGACTGATTTTAGAATGTGTATCAGTGTTTTGGAATTACTGTTATGTTGAGGACTTGAGATTGTTGCAAAGATCAGATGGACAAAAAATGTGTGTTTGGCCTTGATAAGATGCATTACTTTGAGAGACTTGACACACTTGATTTGTTTTATATTGAAGACAGATTGTATGTATATTATTCACCCAATGTTGGTGTAAGGAAACATATATATACAAAACTGTACATGTATTCAGCTATCTTCAATGCAGGAAATGATACTTGTGACTATTAGGAAATTATTATCTTCTTTTGTGATATCATTGAGACAGAATTTAGGATGTACAAATCTACATTTAGAATTATTTTATTTTATTATCATGAGTAATATAACTTTTTCTTTACACATGAGCAACATAACTGCACATTTTGGTTCACTCCTTGTATATTCTCCCAAATAGTTAAGTGTTTATAAAGGTGATGCAGTGATAGTATTGAACCTTTCCCTTCTGAATACCAATGATAACATGGCTAATGCACATCTGGGAAAGGTCAGCCATGAAGGTAAGACACCCAGTAAGGTAAGCAAGAAAGCATTGGATCTGTTCATGAAGGTAAAGGTAAGTGAGAGGTAATGTAGCTGAGTTAAGTAAATAGTGTATTGTAGGTAATCTAAAGGTGGATCAAGTAGTTGCTGATAGATAAGAGATCTGAAAGAAGTATTTGATCATCAGCTTACTCAGACTTAAGGTACAGATAGTGGGATGCCTCAAGGCTTCACTTCTTGTCTTACCTTTGATTCTATATATACATTCCCTTGCTCAAGATATCAATTTTAACACCAAATTTCTTTCACATTTTTTCTAGACCGTAAGGTGTAACTAACAGTAAAGACTAGTTCTCCTAATACATTTATGCAACACTGGGCTGCTTCTTATCAAAGGGAATTTAATCATGTTTACAGTGTGGTAATCTTTAAGGGTTTAACAATGAATATTAACTAATGTGGTTTGCTAGGATTGAACAGGTGGTTAGGTTGACTCATCAAGTCTGTATTATCTATATGACTCACTAATACTGATGTACGTGTGTGTGTGTGTGTGTGTGTGTGTGTGTGTGTGTGTGTGTGTGTGTGTGTGTGTGTGTGTGTGTGTGTGAACCTAGCCTTGGAGTGACATTGTCTAGATACAAAGTGGTGTGGCCTAAAATATACTCAAATCTATAGTTAACTGAAGCTCTTTTCTTATTCCTCTCTTTATAGTGTAAGTACATTCCCTTATCGAGTACCAATATTTGAGTGTACATTGCTTTCTTGAGTACTTTTATTTGTGTGTACCGTACATTCCCTTCTTCAGTACCTTTCCTCTGCGTGTAGTTTAAGATTTATTGAGAATTTACGGTTCCTCGATTCTATTGAGAGACGCCGGACCAGAAACACTCAAGTCATGGAGCCTCTTGATGATTTCCAGAGTCTAAACACATTGATCTACATTCAGCTCAAGGCAGACTGTTACATCACAACATGGTGAAGTATTGGTATGTAATTGTGCCGTAACATTTTACCTGAATCTATCGTGTGTTGGAAGGTATGATTTAGATTTTTAAAGACTTTCAACATGTTTTTGGTATAAGAACTAAAGGCTGAAAAATAGAACACACTCGCTGCTTTTTAAAATGTCGGAAGCACTTTTCTCATTGCTCTGTAGAATGTGGGAACGCTTCTCCTTACTACATATTATTAGCATCTAGAATTCTTCGCTTGTATCGGTTATCAAATTAGATGAAATGAGTTCTTCAAGTTAGCGCTGGATTTAAGTTATACGAGTACTATGACGCGATTCTTTCAGTAACTTAGAATTCATTTATCGCCATTCTCTTGTTCTATCTATTTATTTCAGTCATTTTCATAAGGTCAATACATAAGTAGTTCCAGACCTTTTCTTTCACCTCTTTGTTAGTATTCGTACACATGACTCCTAGGGAAAGGTCATCCAGGTGAGGCAGATAGACAGGTGAGAAGGTAAACACTATACAGACAGGTGAGCAAAGGTGCATCAACAGGACTGGGAACTTAGGTTAAAATAAGGTAAAATTCAAGTTAAAATAAGTTTGATAATAGATTAGACTATGTTGAAATTAGACTTAGATGATAATGAAGTTGAAATATGATAAAAGTAAGGTTGTAGTTAGATTAGACAATGTTGAAATTACACGTAGATAACAATTAAGATAAAATATGATAACAATTTAGACTCCCTATCCACCCTCTTCTATCATCTCCATATATATGTTCCTCTATACCCCCAAAACAAGCCTACAGTAATTAAATAAAGTAATTATATCCATTTAAAGTATAATTTCGATGGCACAAAGAACACAATGAGAGACACAGATGACTAAGAATATTCCCAGATTTTCTTTTGTTTTCCTTTATAATTAACATCAATTAGTAATACATAAATAAATTAACTATTTTTTCCTCTCTATGGACAGGTGGTAATAAGGGTAAAGATCAACACATCCCACACACACACACACATACATACGCACGCACACACACATATACACGCACATACATACACACCTACGCCCATCACGCTGAGATATAATATGAAGTAGGTAATTAATTATAAAAATCTACCTTATGTTTAGATATATTGCTAACCAAAAGTAGTATTAACCTGTTATCTTAATTAACTTTTTCCCTTCTAATTAGTGAAAATAAACTAATTGATGCACTGATGAAAATGTTTAAAATTATATCAACTCGTTTTCTCTTTTTTACTTTCGCTTCTAAGACAAATAAATAAAAATAAAAATAATAAATTAATTAAATATAGATAAGAAATCGTAAAAAAAAAAGATTAATATATATATAATAATGACAAAAATAATGACCTTTTTTTTTTATCCACCCAACATTCGCTTGACAAAAAAAAAATTATTAAAAATAAATTAAATAAAAAATAATACTCGTGGGTTGAGATTATCAAAACTGAGTCTTACATCCCCTCAATAGGCCTAGGATGATGATATGCTTTTGTTTTGAGGCGAAATAATAATAGTAATAGTAATAATAATAGTAATAATTGTAATAATAATAATAATAATAATAGTAATAATAATAATAATAATAACAATAACAATAATAATAATAATAATAATAATAATAATAATAATGGGTAATGTGTGTGGTTAATGGGTAATGTGTGTGGTTAATGGGTGGTGTGTGGTTAATGGATGGTGTGTGTGGTTAATGGGTGATGTGTGTGTGGTTAATGGGTGATGTGTGTGGTTAATGGGTGATGTGTGTGGTTAATGGGTGATGTGTGTGGTTAATGGGTGATGTGTGTGGTTAATGGGTAATGTGTGTGGTTAATGGGTGATGTGTGTGTGGTTAATGGGTGATGTGTGATGTGTGTAGTTAATGGGTAATGGGTGGTGTGTGGTTAATGGGTGATGTGTGTGGTTAATGGTTAATGGGTGATGTGTGTGGTTAATGGGTGATGTGTGTGTGGTTAATGGGTAATGGGTGGTGTGTGGTTAATGGGTAATGGGTGATGTGTGTGGTTAATGGGTGATGTGTGTGTGGTTAATGGGTAATGGGTGATGTGTGTGGTTAATGGGTAATGGGTGATGTGTGTGTGGTTAATGGGTAATGGGTGGTGTGTGTGGTTAATGGGTAATGGGTGATGTGTTTGGTTAATGGGTAATGGGTGATGTGTGTGTGGTTAATGGGTGATGTGTGTGTGGTTAATGGGTAATGGGTGATGTGTGAGGCTTAAAGAGGGGAAAAAAAATATGTGGTAACCTGACACTCACCATATGCAATTGTGCCTCATTCACTCACCTTAGTTTATCCGAAGACCTGGTGTGCGACCCCCATACACGGTGCTGCATAATCCATCCCTTCTGGCCACTGTTTCAAATTGTGTTGCTGTATTCACAAAAATCCCAGAGGTAAGGAAGAAAACCCGGGAGCAAGAGTAACACGTCTACTCCCTTGCACCATTACAGCACCACTAAGCGAGTGGGTCTGGGTCGGCCTCTGTCCCCTGGCGGCCACTATATGAACTTGATGCGCTTCGTCTTTTCTACGGTGCAAATTAAATGGAAAAGAATTGTCATAGGTTGATTTACTTGATTAAATAGTATGTTAATTAAATACTTCTTTTTTTAAGTGACTAATACGTACTACAATTTTTAATAACACCCCTATCATCGCACATATGGAAAGCCTCAGGCAGAGTACAGCTCCATATATACATACATTTAAATGTTTCCTAGAATTTAAAGTCCAAAAAATGCATTTCCCTTTATTTAAAATCACTGAATAACTTGAATGATGAAGGCATGAATCAGAGGCAGCATGTGTATGAGGTTCAGTATATATGTGTGATTTCAACAAATTTTAGCACCTGTTCACTTTATATAACCTAAACACATTATTTAATGTAGCAATACATGATAGTACATCTGAGGCGTTTCCAAATAGGTAGTCAAATATGCCATTTTTCAAAGAAGTAAAGAAAATCCTCCCAGTCTAGCAACATTCTATATTTCTTAACTCTTAATCACCTACATCCTTTGAAATGGAATGTCGTTAAGTGGCCTGAGTAATGGATAAGTAGTGGATGATTAAAAACATATCTCCCTTGACTGTTTTATTTTGAACAAGCACTGCATTTATTTCCTCCTTTTCATCATGGTTTTGAAGGCAGATTCCATGTTCACAGAGTCAGCCTCTTGACATGACAGCAGTTCAACAAGCAGCACCGTGATGTACAGTTTTCTGTCAAATACTATGATATTTGTGTCCCTTTTCAAAACTTCATTCAACATCTTCTTTGGTCTACCTGTTGGCACTCTAATTTGGTGTGCTTATAATGGATAATACTGTTGCAGAACTTTACACAGCATAATGCAACCACCATCATTACCAATACTATTAATCCTTTCTAGAGTTGTCATACTTTCCAACATTATGGGCACAGGTAATAGCACACAACTGTAACCGTGGCAGAATGTTGCAGTCCTTGTTACACGTGGGAGACTGCAGGAATGGCAGACACACAGGTGGCAGCGGTGATGCTACTTGGCTACGAGTGTGGTGATTGGGTGAACACATGCCACTGTGTAACACATAGGTAATGCTATATGACAACTAGTTTACAGTTTGACATGCTCCCTTACAGCATGTTTGTGTATGTAATTACTCACTGTTGCTTTGACATGTCATGGGTGTTAATGTTAATATCAAAGTAATTATATTTCTTTGGACTTTCAACATTATTTCCAGTGCAATAAAATCACTACATGAAAGGAGTATTTCATAAGTACTTATTCATGCATGATGCCATATTTGTGATGTAATTAAAACTCAATAACTTTGACGATTCCGAAAATATAGATTATTATATATACAAAAATAAATGGATGTTTCTGTCAACACTGGACTGATATCTTTTGCTTTAATGATATACTATATACTGGAATAATCAGTCAGAAACAGACTCTGGGAATTCTACTAAACTTACTATGGAATTGATTCTCAGTACTTCAAGGAGTATGGATCTATACAGTATAGTTGATATACTATTCTTGAACTTATAAAGCATTCACTTTGACCAAGGTAAGGAGACTTTTCATTCTGGGGATCTACTAGACCTATCATGACCATTATCTGCAGAAAATAACAGGCTTTATGGTGTTGCTAATGAGCTATTAAAGTGTAACGCCCATGCAAGTGTAAAGTATTCACAGAGTGTCAAGTGTGAGGTGCGTCTTGTACACTGATGTGCTTTATATTCATTATATGCACAAAAATAAGTTAATTACCCTTTTGAAAGTGTCCTATCATACAAGGGAAGAAAATGCCAGTATGTGAAGAGAAAAAATATCAATAGACAACAAAGCATCAAAATATGCAAGAAATATATTTTTGAGAGCCATTTGAGAGCACAGCTTTGTCCATTTCTTGTTGTGGACGAACACATGTACAAAGTATGCAAATAGAAATGAGAATCAATCATAAAGTCAATTCCTGCCAACACAGAATATATATTGACTGATTCATGTTACTGTTAAATGTTAAGTTGTTATCCATGAAGACCAGCAAAGCATGTATCATAAGAGCTAACAAATACATGAATAACACAGGTCACATAGCTGGATAAAATGATGTTATATTATCACTAAATGAATAACAACTTTCATTTCACCATAACACACAATAGATCATCATGACTTAAGGACCAGAGAAGAATCTTAATAGTTTCAGAACACTTGAATAAATCTCTAAATGCCCCTATTAGAAATTTCTTTTTACTCCACAGCTTTCACAGTGTTAAAGCAAGTTGTAGTCTGACTGGTGGTGTTGAACCTAAGCTGCCTTGACTAGGAATCCTGAAGAAACTGATGGGAAACAGAAGCTATATAGGTAGTCAATTTTGACCAGAGTAGTGATGCAATACCTTTACAAACATTCATAACGGATCACTACAAAATTTTGATCATGTTTCCTCTGTCTTGTTATAATGCCACAGCTGAACCCAAAATAAACAGCAACATGATAGATGAATAAATGCAGGAAATACTTCATGTTGTGCTGAATAAAGGGACGTGATGGCTGTTGTGTATGACTATGAAAGTAAATCGGGCGTGAAAACCAATCAGAATCCATATGTATTATATTTCTAGTTGGATGAATCTCACAAAACAGCAGAACAAGTGACATGGCTGAGTTTGTTGCCTGATTAATCTATTTTTGTGTATTATAATAGATTAAAAAGAAGTTTAACCTCAAAGGGACGTGGATGTTGGCAAGAATCAGTCTTAATATGTTTTTTTTAAGAAATAGCTCTTATCTACATTTATATTACCATGAATACTTGATCTAGTGATGAAACAAAAAAAAAACACAATTCAGCTAATAGTAGCGAGGGATTAGGATAAGATTACAAATACTCCATCCAACATCCTGCCAGTGCATTGTGTACTGGGACAGGAAATTGTGATAAGGAGCAACCTTTGTAAATGTTGATAAGTGCTGATTAGTTATGCACAAAACAATGCCTGCACATTTATTGATTGAAGGTGTTAATGACCTTGATGTATGTATATGCCAACCATCAGTTCCTTGAGCCACACACTATTGCATCACATGTCGGGTCAGGGTTAATATGCAACATTTTTCTTTCTACTTTTGCATAAATAAAGTCGTTTTTTTTAATCATGAGTGAATTCACATAAATTAGAAGACCGTAATAAGTGTAATCCAGACATCTAACCTAGCCATACACAACAGCATCAACCAAGCAGTAAGTGGCAGCTATGTTATTCTAGATCCGTCCTGCAGATACTACCAAAGGCACCCGATCCACAACACTCCTTCTCTTACCTCTGACTAGACTTCAATTCTAACAAAAAAAACATTAATTTTGAGTCTACGAGTATGCTGCTGCTGCTGCTGCTGTTATTTCTTTTGATAAATCCCTAAATGTATTGATTCACCTCTTGAATCTTGTCCACATTAAGTTAATATATATATCTTAACCCCAAGTATAAGTTAGATTACATCAAAAGTATGTCACCATTACTTTGTGAACTTATTACAAATATTGGTTAAGTGTTCAAGTGGCAGCCTCTTATGAGCACACTTTCCTTTGTAACTAGAGGTTGTTTCTTCATTACAGCATTCATCACCATTACTTCTATCATAATAAGTAGGTATATAATATATTAACTGTAAGGGAAATCACATTACAAGCAAATTTATCTAGTCCCTGCATGAAATAAAATCCTGATTTACATATTCCCTTTTAAATTCTTTGCTTCTATAACTCCATATATACATAATAGTATATTACACTTATCACCACACTGAAAAATGCTTAATAATTACAGTGCAAATTTTCTTTGGTACTGAGATCAGTGTATCACCAAGCCTCAAGTGGCGATACAAAGGATTTACTTGATGACTTTACATGGTAGTAGAGTACACCTCCAGCAAGCATAAATAGGAATAAATAATTAAAGTTTTTGCCTTAATCAAGCAAGAAAATATCCATGAGCTCGACATGTGAATAAGATTTGTAATATGGAATTTATGCCACAGAAATGCACCACAAATGAGAATACTTTAGAGAGGCTTCTTATAATGCTACGTGGGTGATATGTAATGGCATAATACAGAGCAATATATATCTAAATAAATATAATAAACATGCAAAATTAATTCATATAAATGGAAACAAATATCAATCAATAATATATCCAAGAACCCATCATACCTTAAACAATACACAAAGCCGAAACCTTAATATTTTGTGGCTCTTTTCCCGCAGTTATAAATAAATGAACACACGCTACCAACTAATAAAGGTTAGTTTCAAACATATTCATAAGGTACTCAAGAACACAAGCTACAAGCAAGCTCCTGCACACACTCCTCCCAAGCCCTATACTATCCCAAGTCTTCAGCATCAATACAGCTTGGATGACATTCTCCTCAGCACTCTTTACCTCCTTACGTCACGCTACACCATTCTTTACCTTACGTCACGTCCCACCACTCTGCACCTCCTGCCCTGAATGTTCCCTCACCCTCACACCACAGTGCCGGGCCGAGGGGCACTTGGGTGTCAGATGGCCTTGATGTCATCTTGGTCTGGTTCCTCACCCTGCAAGTATTGGATGGTTAGTAACTGTAATGGTGATAAAACAGCCATTATTCTCTACTAAAAGAAAAGTCAACTCCAGAGAAGAAAATTCTGCTTTAGGATAATACAGACTGACCACATATAGTTTTGGATCATGTCAATACAGTGCACAAAACTGTGTCTCAGTTTTGGAAAAGTTAAACATGTGACTAATCTTTTAAGTCTGTATTGAAGGATCACATCAAGCTGCTCACACCACACACACACACACACACACACACACACACACACACACACACACACACACACACACACACACACACACAAAAAAAAAAAAAAAAAAAAAAAACTGATGGCTAATACTAACCGCATATAACACAAAGGCAATACATGATGGCTAACTAACCTGCTGGATAATGATGTCGTGCTCAGAGTCTGACGTGGACATGTAGCGGTGGCTTCCTCCCTCGTGCTGGCGGTTGTGGAAGTGTCGGCCGGAGTGTGAGTGAGGGTCAATGAGTCTTGTGTGTTCGTCACCATTGCTGCCGTGACCCATGCTGGAGGCTCCACCCGGCCAGCCAGCCCCCCGTGAGGTTAGCCTTCTCTTCATGCCTTCACCTGAGGATAAACATATATTCTTTACAACTACTGTCTGCTTACCATACTCCATTAGTCTTTAGTACTGTGAACACAATTTATCATCATCCTTTATATCTTGTTACTCACCTTAATTCATTCTTTCTTCCTTACAAGACCAAACATAACATTTACAAATACATATACTTTCAAGACACAGATTAATAAATGGAGGATACTCACTGACAACATACACGTGCTCTCTGAGGTCTGAGCGTACGTCTGATATGTCCCAGATGAGGAGGAAGGTGTGGCAGCAGTTCCCCGTCTCGTACTCCTCGTCAACGTAAGATTTATAGGAGAACGCATAGTGATGGGCCACTGCTGCTATGAACATCTCAATGCAGATTAAGAAGTTCTGCAAAGAAAATAATATTAAGTCTCCTATGAACAGTAGTGTTGATTATAAGGTTCTTCTAATTGTTTAACTTGAAGAAACATAGTTATTAACAGGATAAAAAGTATTTCTAGAGTATGGTTGTGATGAAATGGAACCAAAAGTAATGGAACGACGAATTTAAGAAACAAAATAAAATAAGATTAATAATTACAGATCTATGTATCTAAACGATAGACGAGTGATTGTTCTTTATATTCAATTTTGTGTAATTATTAGTTTTATTTAATTTTATGATAAAGAATCCATTATAGAAGCAGAATAACTTACCTGAATAATACTTGAGTCTTGCCTTTCCAAGTCCTCATCTGCATCAGGGTCTCCAGTGTTTATTTTGAAGATGTCGTGCATGAACTGTGCCTTCATCAGAAACATGATGGCCACACCCTGACTGGAAACACAAACACTCACTGCAGATACACATATATATATGTTCAAAATCAAACCAGGATTCTAATGACGTACTAATATATCAGCCGTCCGTTGACCCCACACAGACATAGAACATACCAGTACATCACCTGCCACATACACAGGTTTACGGACTTAAATCTACACCCTTGACTTTCATTCCATTTCTCAGTCATGTATCTCAACAGTGTGAGTATTATACTTTCATCCTACATCATAACAACTCTAAGGATGATTGAACTATAATACATATCATAAAATAAACTACAGAAATACTTATAGAAACTGATATATGAAGAAGACTTACAAGAATGAGAAGAATACAACAGCTTTGATGCAGAGGAACTTGGCGAGTGGAGACATAGGATCCAGCTCCCTCCTCATGGCTTTGTAGAACAGGACAAGGCAGTACATGGCAACAAACTGTGACAGATTGTTCACCACAAACAGATACACAAAGGCCTAAAAAAAATAAAAGAAAGAAACTCATGATTAACTGAATATTATTATTATTTCAAAGTGTATCATTATTATTCCCTTGTACCATAGAGTTTAAAATAGAAAAGAAACATATATTCATGAGTAAGTATATAATGATTACATATATTGCATCACTCACATTCTTAGGAGATAGCTTCCCTTCCTCATACACTCCAGCTTGTCCACACACGAAGGCAATGAGGGTGGTCATGAGGTGGAAGACAGTGTACTGAAGAATACCATGTTTGCACCGGTGAATGAACTCCCTAAGGAATGACACGGATTAGTGAAGTGCTTGCAGGAACGGAGATTCAGATAGGATTTTAAAGGGTGATACAACTTAACCACAAAATACCTGGTACAGTTAACTAGCCTTTACATATATGAGCAAATTAATGAATAAGAGTCTATCTATCTATATATATACCTGGTTTATATTCACATTAAAAGAGGGTAGCCAAGACAAGGCATTTAGGGTTCAGGGAGACTTTACTTTCTACTCCCCCTCTGTGCCCTGTCTTTTCATAGGATAGAATACAGAGGAGAGGTTTTCCAGACCCCTCGCTCTGTCTCTTTATGTCGCCTTTTTTTATCAGCAGGGAATACGGTGGTAGTATTAAGATTAAATATACTAAGAGGGAAATTAATACACAATAATGAATAAAACAGTAGTGTTGGTCTCACCTTCCCATGCGCCAAGGCTTGAGACAACACAGGGGGAAGAAGTGACTGGTTTGAGGTTTGCTTTCCATAGTGGCATCCAAGTCCATTTCATCATCCAAGAAATTCAACAGAAACATCATGAAATTATAGATGACATAAGCCTCGTAACACTCCCTGGCAGTGTCCAAGTAGGGGGCTAAGGTGGGGAAGCCGAGCACCAGCCACTGAAAATACATCAAAAAAGGTTGAGTCTCTTCAAATATATATACATCTAAATAGTTGTGGATGTAATTGAGTGAAAGGTAGTAATTATGATGGTAATAGAGAATAGAATGAAGGAATGAAATTAATCACTGGATATTATAATCAAAAGATGCCAGATACTTATAGAAAAAGTCCTTGGCATCCAACACCATCAGTGCCTCCCGCCAAACAGCTTAAATCATGCGTTATTTTGTGATTTCATGGGCTTTCTTTGGTGAGAATATCTATACTTAGAGTTACTGATTGTACAAATGATGCAAATGAACAGCCAAGGCTATTGTTCTTCTCACTCCTTCCTGTACTGATAAGATACAGAACAGAAAGGAAAAAACCAAGAACAAAAAAAAACAAAAAACAAGGCTGTACAGTGATCCAACATGAAAAAATTTAACAAGGCAGATACAGGTAAGGTTTTTATTATATATAATTCATAGCAATGGTTTCATGTTAGGTAAACAAACATTCAATTATAAGATGGGCAGGGATTGTTTCCTAATGGAGTAGCAGCCAAGTAGTAAGCAAGAAGGATATAGAAAAATTCATAAGGTTATAAATATATACAAGGATGAAAGATGGTATAACATAAACATGGGCTGCCTTGTGCAAGCCTTATGCAGAGTCCTTATGTACTGTTATGTTAGTTAAAAGGTATAATGTTAGACTAGACCTTCTTGCACTTGTACATAAAGGTTACCTGGTGCAATCATTGGAGGCACATCCCCCACATGTTTCCATTGTGCCTCACTCATCAGCAGCCTGTATACCTGCAAGTTAGGGGTCATGAAGGGGCATGGGAGTGTGCTAGGAGAGGTAAAATACTAGACGAGTATGTATGGGAATATATGAGAATGATGTGCGAATCAAAGTGTATCCCGAATAATTTGTCACAATTATCCTTTATATGGGAACCTTTAGAGGGGAATGTGGCTTTAAAAATGCTGCTGATGACAAATGGGCTTCCAGCACCTCAGCTTGTGGAAAGGTAATTATGTTTTATGAGATGGACCCAGAAGAATGGGAACCGAAGAAGACTTAGAATTAACAAGAATGACAGAGTAAAACATGTTATATGCCTTACGCCTGTACAATTAAACCTTTCCCTAAGTGATTGCCAGCCCTGGTGAAAGATTTAATAGCATAACCATTATACTCTTAGGGTCGTACTATTAAGCCTTTCGCCGTGGCTGGCGATCACCTGACGAAAGGTTTAATGGTATATGCGTTAAAGTGATTATTTGGTACACCACAAACTGTCCCAAGAAAGGAAGATGCAGCTTGGTGAATTGCCTTCTATGATTACTACTGACCCATGCAAGAGATCCTGTCTTTCAAAATTATAACATGAAGAAGACTGAATAACAACATGAAATAAATAAATATTATAGTTTGTTAAGAATAACTGATTAAGAAGCTCCTCCTCTCCCTTGACAAACTTTTGGCTTCACAGAAGTGTGTCGCTCCACTCCAAGCTTTCAGCAAAGGTAACTGGTCATACTTCAGTTCATAGAAAGGAGCAGATGCAATAAGACTGTAGGATACCATATATCACAACACTTTACTAAATGCAGCTTAGAATACTTACAGCATTGAGAGCATACACAGGCACCATCCATAGAACTCTGAAAAGTATTAGGAAAATAAATATCATTAACACATCTGCACCTATAAAATTATTGCAATTTCTCCTTATTCAGGGAAGTAACGAAAAATTTAATCTGAAAATATAAATCTATTCCTGAACAGTTTGTAAGAGTAAGAAGAGTAAGACCACAGCCACGCACCTGATGATGTGTTTCTGCAGCTTGGGTTTGGTGTAGTTGATGAGGTGTTGCACAATCTCCCACAGTGTGATGGGGATGGCCATGAACACAAATATTCCACCAATCAGCCATGCTATTTTAAACCCATTCATACCGTGTAGAATCTGGAAACAAACATCAAAGTTAGCACTATGACATACCTTGACACATGGGAATGTAGGCATTGCACTAACATCAAGGAAAATAATTTACTATTGGCTAGGGTTTTCTTCATATGGCTGACAGGAGACTAACCGATTGACACCCCACACCTATAAGTGATTTTTTATGGCAGTGCTTACAGGTACAGCAGCCGTACCTGTAAGTACTCCCTTATAGATACGGCATGTGCCTAACTTTTGGGTAAAAAGCTTCTATAACCGAGCCTAACTGAACCGTACATAAACAAACCTAACATAACATAATCAACCTAACATAACTTGAAAGATGCTTTACCAGGTAAATAATAAGGCACAGGCCGTAGGAATAGCAGATGAATAGCGGATGACAACGCAGTACGATTGCCGTATCTTTAAGCACTTCTATTTTTTTCTATTTTTTTTTTTCCTTTTTCTTACCAAAGTGTATATGAGGTAGGGCATAAAGCCAAGGATGATGCTTCCATACAGCACAAACACCAGCGGCCTGATCCACAGCCTCCACTGGGCACACAGCAGACGGCAGCGCTCACCACACATCTTGACTCAAGTCCCTCGTCACGCCACACCACCAACACAACTAGGTAGCCTGTGCAAAGAATATACATATGTCAGAGAGGTTAGGTTATAATGATCCCAAACATACAAGTGTTGAATTTTTAAAACTTGATATAACATTAATTTTTAATTAAGTTCATCATTCACAATACTGAGAATGACGTGATCTACACAATGAAATAATTTAGAATTTATTGTCTGAGAGATGTCAATGAAAATAATATCAGCATATGATGTTATAAGAACCCAAAACGCACTTAATAATTTATATAGTAAGTATCAGTAAAAACTGTCATTTTCTCCCTTATGGTCTTAATATGAAGCTGTAAGAGTTATTTAAGCATTGCAAACAGCTATCACAACAACAATCACACTGGGAACAAAAACACATCACACATGCTTAGTAAACCAAACATAAATAAAAAGTTAACTAATTGCCAGCGATCATCAACCCTATATGGTAAATAAGACATAAATAATACGTGAACTAACTCCGCAGTAAACATCATGTGATCATCAATCTTGTATAGTAAATAAGACAGACAAAGTTAACTAATTCCACAGGTAAACATAGGTCTTCATCATGACAATGTAACACCATATACACACTTCACAAGTAAACACAGGTAAACATAGGTATTCCTAATCACAAGGTAACAACATACACTCACCTCACAGGTAAATACGTGTACAGCTTTTTCTGCTACATTTCACGATCTCCATTATGTCACATGCTTGTAGGGTTCATAACGACGTGGTATCATTATATTCTTATTATTATTATATCCTTGTGTTCTTATGTATCAGGTGATTGTGACGGCGTACAGGCTTGCAGTGGTTAGTAGACTTAGGTTTGTTTACCTTGGCATTGGGTTGATGAACAGGTGATGAACAGGTGACTAACGCAATGCAACGCAACGCAACGCAACGCCCTAAGATCCGCCTCCTCCCCTAGGATTATGGTACTGCCAGTCATCAAACAAACAGTAAAAACTTATAATGATAAAATAAAATGCAAGCTTATTATATTTTTGTTTTCTCTATTCCGTTGGGTCCGTACTACATGAACAAATAACTACGTTTATGTTGTATGTTATGGTTATGCTGTACGTAGTTATTTCCTTATCAAATACTTTTTTCACACTATAAAACTATTATTTGTATCTGATTTATTCATTTAGTAGTAATGGTGGTATATATAGTAGTGGTAATGTAGTAGTAGCAGTAAAAGATATGGGCGTAGTCTTCTTCTTCTTCTTCTTGGGAATTTGATGGGGCCGTGCAGGCTGTGGTGCCACAGCCTCTAGTGCCCCAAAAGTGCAGGTTGCAGATGAATGAGTGGATCAGATCCTGTTGAGTTGACCTGTCCTTTGGAGGAAGGTCCTGGTGTGTTTGAGTACTTTGAAGGCCAGGCCAGGATCTTGAGAGCCACCTAAGATGTCTGTTATTGTTGGTCTGCGGATGTGGAGAGACGACAGTGAGTGAAGGAGTGCCATGCGGTGGGAGTGGTGACGAGGACAGTGAAGTAGGAGGTGTTCTGGGGTGTCTGGTTGTGTAGGGCACCAAGGGCAGTGGGGGTCATCAGTCATGCCCAGCTTGTGTAGGTGGGAGTTTAGGCGGCTGTGTCCAATTCTGAGTCTGGTGACGGCAGTGTCAAGGGCACGGCTGGGAGAGTAGGTCCACCAGTGGTGTCGTGTGTCTTGTCTAATGCGTCCAAGTGAGGTGTACTGTAGGGCGTTAGTCAGGTCTGTGTCCCAGTGTAGTCTACAGGCTGTGTGGAGGTTAGTCAGTGAGTCAGTCTGGTCAGTGGGGAGGTGTATGGGGAAGGGGTGGGAGTGTGCTTCCGCTGCCGCTCTATTGGCCACTGTATTACCCATGATGCCGACGTGTGAGGGGACCCACTGAAGGTGGATGGAGAAGCCAGAAGAGGACAGTTGGAGAAGAAAGTGGTGAATGGTGAAGCAGAGGGAGTGGTGTGTTTTGGGGCGGTGGCGCCGGATGAGTTGGAGGGCTGAGAGGGAGTCTGAGAAGAGAGTGACTGAGCAAGGGGAGGTGAGTGTGGTGGCAAACCTGAGGCCCTCTCTGATGGCAAAGAGTTCTGCCGTCAGAATGGAGGCAGAGGCCGGAAGCCTCCAGGCAGTGGCAGTGTTACGTACTGGGACATACATAGCAGCTCCAACAGAGGGAGGTGTTGGGAGGCGGGAGCCGTCAGTGTATATGTGGAGGGAGTTGTGGTAGTGAGTGTGCAGGAGGTTGTTGAAAATTATCCTGCTCTGCACCGGACAGTGTGCCTTTGACCATTGTGTGTCTGTGTGCAATGTCAAGGATATTAAGGGGGAGAGGGGAAACCAAGGGCCCAAAGGGGAAGTCTTCTCGAGAGTGTGAAAGGAGGGGGGGGTCACCCGGAGGGAGGCAAAGAAGGAGAGGGCTCTTTCTACAAATGGTGTGTGGGCTTGATATGGTAGGGGGCCAAGAAGTGGTGTCCTACTCTGTCGGAGGAGGAGGGAGTGGAGGGCGTGGCAGCTAGGTGAGGATGCAAGTTTGGTGTAGGTGCGGACAAGGAGGGTGGAGCGTCGGTGTGACAGTGAGGATAGGGAGGATTCTGCCTGAAGGGCTGTGACTGGGGAGGACCTGAAAGCTCCCAGGGCTATACGCATGGCTGTGTTTTGAATGACATCCAGTTTATGGAGAAGTGAAGGTGAGGCCGCCCCATAAACCTCACATCCGTAGTCTAAGCGACTCCGGATATAGGCACAATAGAAACGAAGGAGGGTATGCCTGTCCGCACCCCACTTGACCCCTGCCAGGGACTTCATTAAGTTTAGTCTTTTAAGACATGAGGTCACCAGGTAGTGTATGTGACGGCTCCAGGTTAGACGGGGGCCGTCCACTACTATACCTAGAAACTTATGTTGGGTTTTGAAGGGAATGGGTGAACCTTTGATGGTGACCACAGGTATGTTGGGTATTCGCCTTCTGGTGAAGCACAGAAGGCTAGACTTCTGGGCACTCACCGTTAGGCCCCAACGTGATGT
>JAXIVD010003162.1:30000-45000 GCA_036785275.1 Cancer borealis
CAAGCAGTGGGCGAGGAAGACCGCCGTCACAGATCGTTTGAACATGTCCCCGAAGGACCGCTTGTCTGCGTTGGACGTGAGGTGGAGGACGGTGCGGTAATCTTGAGACCGGTACTTTCCTTGCCACTCAAAGGGATGCTCGGCCGGTCTTCCCTCCTCCATCTCATTCTTTTCCTCCTCATCCTTCACTTTTGCTTCAGTCTCTACCAGATTCTCTATGTTCTGTCGCATCCCTTGTAGGCCCTGCCATTTCACCGTTGTCAGCACTCTGTAGAATCACCATGATAATGTGATTGCTGGAATAATAATGATGATGATGATGATGATGATGATGATGATGATGATGATGATGATGATGATGATGATGATGATGATGATGATGATGATGAAAAAGCAGATGAAGCCCGATATTTTGAGCTAAAGTGAAATGGCATTGGAATGTAAGTGACTGAGGAAATAAGACGTGTTTAAGAAAAAAAAAGAAAAATCATGCAGACATCACATAAATTAACTTGTTTACCTGAAGGAGAGGAGAGCCAGCTTGCCAATATTGACATCTAACAGGTAGTCAAGCACGTGACACTCAGCTTGGTGCACGCTGGCCCACGACGCGTCCCGACAGGATTCACCACAGTACCACACCTGTCGGGGGAGTCAAGGCTCAATACACACGAAGGAAAGCACACAAGGGGTGCAATAGACACTAAAAGAAAAAATAATAGAAAAAACAGCATGGTAGGTAAGGATGCCACTGACTAGTATGTTTAGGTCGGCTTTATAGCATTTAATATGACAAAAACACACTATAAGATTAAGATAGTGACGACAAAGACAGTGAGGGTGTTTTCCTTACCTTAGCACAGGAGGCGCAGGGCGTGGGTGTGGTGACGTGGGTGAGGCAGTGCAAGCAGTGAGTCTCCACGAAGGCAGGACTTATCATGGTGCTAAACGGGGACTCCACCATCAGCACGTCCCCTGCACACACACACACACACACACACACACACACACACACACACACACACACACACACACACACACACACACACACACACACACACACACACACACAGTAAGAAGATAAGTAATTACTTCAATAAGCTCATAAATTAATGATTATTCAGATTTTTTTTGTCCCCAGAAGCCCTTTAGCAATTTTTTTTATATAGTCAATTAATACAATTTTGCCTCTCCCAACAAAAATTTTGTTAGCAAGTGCTGGACACGACTACTACATTTTTCTCTTTCCTCACCAGGTTTGATATCTTTCCTGGCGACGGTGCAGCGGCCTTTCCCTTCCCTGGTCACAAAGCTGAGGGCCGAGGAGGCGCTGGGGAACTTCTTGTTGGGGCCGTAACTTAACTGAGGGACGGGAGGCGATGTTTTTTTGGCTTCGTCGGGCTTCTCCGCATTACTCTTCTTATTCTTTTTACCCTTAACTGTCTTGTACACTGCCATAATCCGCGATGCCACTGTTGCCTTCACCTCGTTAGTCACGGCGCCTTTTCGTAGGTTCTCTAGTGCTTTATTGAAGTGGGCATTCGCCGCCTTACAGTCGTGGAGACGGGCCGTGCAGTAGCCTAAGATCTCATAGGAATTCCACATCAACTCTTCAGGACAGTTAAATGATAGGCTCATCTTAGCATCAACCTCAGCTGCTGGAAAGAACTCGAGGAGGAGCGAAGCCCATCCTCTCTTCATGTACCTAATGGCGAGGGCAGTGGTGTTCTCTGGCGGTGTCTTCTGGATACATTTCTTCATCACCTCCAGAGCCTTGGATGCTGAGGCCTCGTTGGGAATGAGCATGTCGTAGACCTTCTCATAACTGATTGCTTCTTCCTCACTCTTTCTGGCGTATTTCTCCTCAAGC
Organism: Cancer borealis; assembly: GCA_036785275.1. Taxonomy (NCBI): domain Eukaryota; kingdom Metazoa; phylum Arthropoda; class Malacostraca; order Decapoda; family Cancridae; genus Cancer; species Cancer borealis. Next base: position 31,871 of record JAXIVD010003162.1, read on the forward strand.
TGCAGTGCTCTAGCCTCACTTCGCTGGGAGACGTAGGACACACGCTGCAGGTCAGTCGTTAATGCCTGGGAGGAAAGACAACATAAACTCAATTAACTTTTTTTACTATACTGAGGAAGCTGTTGCACATTCTTCCACTTGTATAAACAATATAAGGGAATGGTATTAAGTGTATCAGAAGAGATGAGACGTGATGTTAATATTCAATTCTTGCGTTACAGTAATGAACTTACCTGGAAATCCTGCATCACGGTGTCAAGAGTGCCGGAGGAGCGAATTTCTTGGCATATGTTGTCATACAGTTCTTTGAAAGTTGGTGATACTGCCTGTTGCTGTTCCTGTTGCTGTTCCTGTTGCTGTTCCTGTTGTTGTTGCTGTTCCTGTTGTTGTTGCTGTTCCTGTTGTTGTTGTTGCTGTTGTTGTTGTTGCTGCTGTTGCTGTTGTTGTTGTTGTTGATGATCTACAAGTGGTGAAGGTAGCGAGGGCTGTTCCGTTCCTTTTTTCTCTCTTTCAGCCACATCTCCAGCAGGCCTCATCATCATTCCTTCCTGCATCTTCCTCAAAAATTCCTCATAGGCCGCCGCCATGGCTGTAGGGAGGCATGGCAATGATTCCCACAATAGTGTTTATCAAAAGGAACTTAATTGGTATAATATGTAGGCAGGTGGAAAGTTTTCGGTATTACCAATTATAGTCAATCTTAAGCCGCAATACCACATTACTTCTACACATGGAACTAGTCATTATATTTAAAAGGAAAACTATAATCTTACCTCTTGTGTGTTGTTTTTTAAGTATCTAATCCACTTCACAACATCAACTACTTGTCTGACTCCTTTGTGTATGAAAAGACACACGTGGAAGGAAACTCGTGATGGAGGCTTGAGTAGGTTGTTGCACTGGGTTCCTAGTAGCAAGACTGACACCTTCCCTCTCCTCTCAGCTGAGCCAACGCCACCACCTAAATTTAACTACGTTCGACAACTAAAATTATCTGGCGCCACATTCAACAAAGACTGAGCAGGAACCTTCAGTCAGACTCGCCGGTATTATCTACTGTGTATTAGATTTATTCGTATTATAATAGTAGAGCATTAACATTATACTGGAAATCCAAACCATTTCTACAACTCGATTTTCTTTTTGTGGAGTGAGTACTATCAAAGTTAGTAGGTTTGATATAAACGAATTTACATCCTGTGTCGATGTTTCTTAATGGCTGAAAAGTGAAAACTGGCAACACTTCATCACTTCGCCATACAGTAGACACCTGCAGAAACACACTTAGCCATTCTATGCACATGTACAGAAAAGTTTATGTATTCCGTGTCCCTCACAGCTCATCAAAAAGACCAGGACAGATGGCTGGGAACCCCTTATGTAGGAAACTCTAATTCTACAGAAGGAACATTGAAAGACAAAGAACAGTTTCCTTTTACTCCTATATTCTACTAGTTTATTTTTCGTCTCTTATTCACTCATTCTTTCTCAAATGTCAATTTGTATAATGTATAACAAGATAAGTGATATCAGGAATGTTTGAAGCGGGCGGGATATAACAGCTGACTGATAAACTCCCTCAGATCGACATTCCCAGATAACTATTGATCAGAACCACACCTCTAGCGATCCTGTTAAGTCATACAGTTTTAATAAAGCAATCATAACTAATGTATAGAACAGTCAGCGAAATTTGGGTTCATACTTCATAGCATGTATACCTATTTGTCCACACACACACACACACACACACACACACACACACACACACACCGGCTTGTGTGTGTGTGTGCGTGTGTGTGTGTGTTGCTAAGACGAGTAAAATATATTCCTACAATCACCACAACAAATTTCATCATACGTACAAAGAATGGAAAAACCTTGCATTACATCATACTAACAAATATCCTATCATTTATCAATCCTATATCGTCCACCTTTCCCAAACTAAGATAAAACAAAAATCATCTATGAGTTACTAAAATATACATGTTAATTCACACAAACAAAGCTGCATTACTATTCCCTTCAATTTACCGCTGGCCAACACGTGCCCGCTCGGAAAATAAGTTCAAGTATCCAGACAGTACATAGAATCCGAACCTTTATAACTAGTGTTTATTTAGCGGAAACTGAAGGTGGATAAGAAATTGAATACTATAATAGAGAGTTTCCGAAGGGATCTGAGTTTTACCCAAGGAGTCTTTACACTAATGCAGGGAAGGAGACTGAAACAAACTACGAGTGCCCGTCTTCCTCTAGCCATGGCTGAATATTTACCTCAGGCGAGTGTGTGTAATAGTAGCATGCGTGTAGGGAGGTGTAGGTGAGGGGTGAGGCGTGTACACATCACCCTTTATCTTACGGGAGGATGTGAAATGGCTCTCATCGTTAATGGCTGAAAAAAATTGACAAGGCATCGTTGTTTTGGGTCATGAAACAGTGTCAGTTTTGATTGTGTTGGCTTAGGGTGATTCTAAGGTGGTTGTAGGTTAGGGTGAGACGTGTGGCTGAGTGACCTAACCATGCTGCCTTACCCTGCCTAGACACCATTAAGAGAAGGGTGCCGCACCATTAACACTTAAGGGGAGGCTGCTGTACCATTTACACCATAATGTAAGGGTGTTGGACCATTAACACCGTAATGGAAGGGTGCTACATCATTAACACCATTAGAGAAGTGAGGTGGATTCTTAACACCATTAGGAAAGGTTTATAGATCTTTATCACCATTAGGGAAGTGTGGTGAACCCTTAACACCACTAGGGAAGGTGGTAGACTCTTAACACCATTAGATAAGGATACTCCACACACCACCATTAGATAAGGATGCAACACAATACCATTAGATTAGGAAGCTCCACACAACACCATTAGATAAGGATGCAACACAATACCATTAGATTAGGAAGCTCCACACAACACCATTAAATAAGGATGCAACACAATACCATTAGATAAGGATACAACACAACACCATTAGATAAGAATACTGGACCCTCCTTAAGTTAATTACTCTTGTTATTCTTATCCTTATATTGTCATTAGAGGTGAGGTGACCCACACTACCTTGGGGTCCTGTCACAAAACCCTCCTTCATGTTACAGACTCCTTAGTAAATAACCTCATCTTTACCAGGACAAAATGTTAGAAAAAATAAATAAATAAACCAGTAAGCTAATATAGTCAGCTCATACCATCCTTGTTGTGAGTTAATCATTGTATGTTTTGGCCTCTACAATGTATAGAGACCTAATCACTCTTGTTACTTATTGTTTATTATTATTATCACAGCTGAGAGGAACCTTCACTGCTTTCTTTGATTATTAATTATTACTATTGACAGGTTGTTTTGTAATATTGTCAACCCCCTGAGTAGTATATATGAATAATGTATACCTATGATCAATGACAACTTGCATCTTATTTGTCCCTTACTCTTTGTCTGTCTAACCTTCATACTGAAACTCTTTGCCCTCCAATGTGCTGTGTCTGTCATGGTTCAGAGTGATAATTTTGTTCTTTGTGTCTTGCAGGTGGAGTCCTACAAGGGGACGGTGAAGGAAATGGTGAGTGGAATGTTCATCATTGTTCATTTTGTTCCTTTGAAGTAATGACCAGTAGCTAATATTTCAGATAATGTATTCTGTCTTGGCCATGTTTATATTGCCCATTTATAACCAGTAAAATGTTAGGGAATGTATTCTTTCTTGATTTTAGATTTTGTACCAGTTTTATATATTCCTACAAAAAATCCTAAGTTACCAATACTATTATAGATTTCTAGGACCGGGTCATTGATTTTTAATATTGTATATCTGAGAATGTCCTCTGGTTCAGATTAAATAGTCACGATAATTTGCACTCGTGAATCATGTATTAAAAACCTCTGAATGAGATCCTAGAAGCTATATGTGAGGTGGTCATGCATGTAGAATGTATTACAAATAAATGGTGTATTTAATCCTTTCACTATTAACGGGTTCATGATCAAATGTCGGTATTCATGTATATATTTATGTGGTTTACACGAAACACATCATGAGAATCGTTGAAAATGCCTTGTTTAGCCTCTACCAACCACTACCGTCATCCCTTAACAATCTGGTGGAATTTAGGGTTTTCGGGTGGGCAGGATGAATAGAAGCACACATTTCACTGTTGTCAAGGTAAAATGTAGTGTTTCTGTGCACTACTTACAGCGATATCATATTCTATCTTAATAGGTAGGGAGCAGCACTTGGTCTGATGGGGTGCATGCATACCACTATAAGTTAGGCTATTATCCCTTTGTGGGTAAAAAGATATTTGAAATACGTTGTCGTCCACACGCAAGAAACACTATGTCCCACGCAAATCACTCGCCTTTTCTCCCACGTCAATCATCCGTCCATGCTTCTACTTTACAGGCAGAGGAGTTAGTGAAGAAGAAGTTCCCGGAGCGCATCATACACTTTAACAAGCTGCTGGAGGAGTCACCATTCCTATGTGAAAACTTGGAGACTGTTCACTCAGACCTGAAGATTCCTATACCTGAACCACTTATCATGAACAAGTAAGTAGGGAGGTGGTGGCCTAGTGGCTAGCGTGGGGGGCATAGCAACAAGTCCTGAGTCCGAGCCCCGGCATGAGCTGGCCATTTTTATTTGGAAAAACTGCCAAGTGGCCAAAGATCATCCACATGCTGCCATAACACTATCCTCGATGGGACTGCAAAGTTATATGCACGAGGAGCTTACGCTGGCAGCACGAGCCTATCAACAAGAAACGAGGCGTCACTTTAAAAATCTAATCTGTGCTACTAGCGAGCGGAGGCCGACCATCTAATGCCTCCATTAAGAAATATCTGAGTGGTGACGGCTGGTGCTGTACTGATGGTGGTGGTGATTCTTATATATATTAAAAATGTAATGATATGATGATGTGGTAGTGGTGAATGTGATGCTAGTGATGATAATGTTAATAGTTGGGGATAGTGTTGATAATGATGATAATGTAATATTATTGACAATGCTATACTATCATTACTAATACTACGGTGATATTACTACTTTACCCTTCTACTAGAAATAACAATGTCACCTGACTATTACTTACATTGACACTTAATACTAGCAATAAAAGTAGTGACAGCTGCACCACCTAATCACACCCATGTTTTTCCACTAGCCATGATGGTGATCCTCCTGGGAAGAAGCGGAAGACCCCCGAGGGAGCTGAGGATGCTGTGACAGGCGCTAAGGTGTTCATTCTCCCTTCAGGCTCTGTGCCCATCAACTCACACATTACCCAGATGGTGGACACAATCAAGCCACTCATCTGCCAGCTGGTGGAGGAAGCCAACCTGGTGAGAAGCTGTTGGGAAGGCTGGTGATGTGGATGGGTGGTGAGGGTGGGGAAGGGTGTTGATGTAGATGGGTGGTGAGGATGGGGAAGGGATGAGATGAGTGGTGAGGATGGGGAAGGGTTGGGTGAAATTTAGAAAGGAAGAATGAGGAGACCACTTGGAAGTTGAGATAAGGCTGTGAAATGATATGGAAAAGAAAGGTGTGAAAAAGGTGAGGGGAGTAGTGCTCTCGTTAACCCAAGTTGAACTATAAGGTCTCTACTTACCTGGTTCTGGGGGATTATTTAATCGACTTTTAATCTCAAAAAGGTAAAGGATGAGGGCTTAGTGTGTACAATAAGCTGTACAGGTTGACTAGTATCTTCGTATCTTTGTTTTTTGTACGAATAGACTGTGAAGCAAGCTGCACCTTTCTTGATCTTGCAGCTTATGCATTTTTAGTTGTGTGTCATCTTTGAAAAGTTGCAAATTTACCTTTTCAGAGTTGTGTTAATCTTTTTTCAATGAGAGCCATAGTATGGAAAGCAAACATAGTCCAAAACTTGTTTTTATTGTGTTGTTGAAAATGTAGATGTCAATATTTTTCTAACAACAAAATGTTATATATTTTTGCAGCAGAGCATAAACTGTACTAAAATTAAAGACAAAAGCCCACCATTCTAGAGATAATTATCAAAAAAGAATAATTTCATCCACATTTGACTGAAAACATGAAATAAAATTTACCACACCAGATCAGAAAATTAACAAACACTATTCCTTCCGTAGTTGAAAATGTGGATATCATTCCTCATCCCCAAAATTGAGGATGGCAACAACTTTGGTGTGAGCATCCAAGAGGAGACACTGGGTGAGATCCGCACAGTGGAGTCCGAGGCGGCCTCTTTCTTTGACCAAATCTCTCGGTATTACATGACCCGGGCCAAGCTGGTGTCCAAGGTAGGTCATGCAGCAGGGGAACGGAGGAGGTTCAGAGAGAAAAAAAGAATATAGTGGAGGATGTGGCCAGAATCCTTTTTCTGATTATTTCCCCTACAGAAGATTAAAAAAGAAATGTAAAAAGACAAAAATGAAAGTTTATAATTGCTAACCACTAAAAGTATATAGTGGAAAAGTAGCAATCATAGTTATAGTGTCTTGTAAGGTAGCTTTTTGTATGTAACACAAGTCCCATTGCAGGTGGCCAAGTACCCGCACATTGACGACTACCGGCGGACCGTGGTGGAGCTTGACGAGAAGGAGTACCTCTCGTTACGCATCACCCTGTCCGAGATCAGGAACCACTATGCCACACTGCACGACATGATCACCAAGAACATGGAGAAAATCAAGAAACCTCGCTCCACCAACTCCATTGAAGCCATGTATTGAGGAACCACCTACAGTACCTCCCACCACTACCAACACCATTGCCCTCCACTGCCCCGTCTCCCCCCCTCCTCCCACCAGCAGCAACAACTACTACACCACCATCACCACCACCACCAGTATTTGTTGGACCGGTGGATTATTTTCAAGGTTTTATTCCGGTGTTTTAGGGTGTGGAAGTAGATCACTGCGACACCTCCCCCATCATCCCTCGTCTTCATTATTTCCAAGGGTGAGAGAGAGAGAAAGAGAGAGAGTGAGAGAATGAGAGAATGAGTGATAATTTAACTTTTACTGGCTGTGTCTTGGTTCAGGTGTGACATACATTACCACTAGTTACTCTTTATCTACTACTACTACTACTACATTATCAGTATTCCCGAAGCATTAGTACAACACTCGTGCGGACAAATTTATGTATGAGGTTATTTTTGATTGGACGTTCTGTGTGGTACGACTTTTACGCACTGTTATTTATTGAAAGTTTAAGTTAGGAAGGTGATATCACTCCTGTTATCTTGTGTCATTGTTTGGTTGTGTTGTGTCCTGTTGAAGCTGATGAAAAGGGAGGATGAAGTGGTCATGGAAACGGCATTTTGTGGAGATAAATAAATTTGATATTTACACCCAAGCTATTAAAGGATCCTTGTGAGGGAAGTGAAACTGCATCAGTATTACTTATATATCTTATAAATATTACATGTGCACTTGACATTGGCATTATTATTTAATCATTGGCTGAGGGAGTGTGGTGTTAGGTTCAAGGGAGAAGCAATAACTAATGATGGAAATTAATTAATAGAACAAAATTAAATGACTACAGTGATCAGTGCATGAGGTGGTAATTTTTGGATGACTGTGAACCAAAGCTGGTATAGATAACCTGACAACTCTATCCTCCCCCTACACGAGGGTCAAGGTCTCGGGTGAAGATAGACTGGTAATTGGTAAGCTCTGGAACACCACCCTTTTCATGTTTTTCCATCTTAACTCTGATTAACTTTTACCATCTTTTTCTGCTTTTCCATTTTCCTCAGACTAACTTTTAAGATATTTTCATGTTTTTCCATTTTCTTCTGACTTTAACTTCCAATATCTTTTTTCATGTTTTTCCATTTTCCTCACTCACTTTAACTTCTAATACCTTTTTCTGTTTTTCCTTCTTTCTTCGACTTTAACTTTCAAGAGATAAGTGTAAGTATGGAGACGCTTGAGGAATAAATTTGATCATCTCTTTTGAAACTACCACTACGATTTTGGGACTAAGCCTTTTCTATTATGTTTATGAGAGAGAGACGTTACAAGAATGAAGAATATAAACAGGATGAAGAGGAGCTTAATTCAACACTGCGGTTCCTCGAGTGAATAAGGGGAACCAGTTTACTTAATCCCAATAGTGCCATATGGCTTTGTTGCCTGGCACATTTCCCCCCCCCCCCCCCCCCCACATTACAATTACAATTACCCATGAAAAAAATGGGAGATAGCTGGATAGTAAAAAGTTTATCAGATACTTGTACTTGAGTTAGGTTGATGAAATGTTAGCTGTGAGGAAAGATTAGGTGACTCAAAAGCCAAAAAACAAAGAGAAAGGAGCATTACATAATTCCTATATAGATATAAATTCAACAAATTAGTGAAAGTTATTTTTGACAGTAAGAGAAAAAGGTTTTGAAAATGTATGAAGTCTGTAAGCCTCTGCCACATCATCATCATCATCAAAATCAAAACCTTACTTTTTTATATAATAGTAGAAGACATATTAGTGAGCGGCGTGGAGAGGATAACATGTTGGAATGGGCGACATCACGATAATAACGATAATAAAAAGGAACCTCCCAACGTATCACTTCTCTTGCCATCATAAAAAGGAGGAACACCCGGGGAGAGAGAGAGAGAGAGAGAGAGTCGCCCCCCTCCTCTTGCCCCTCCACAAACAGAGCATAACACAAAACAAAGGAATATCTGAATTAAGTTTTTTTTAAATATTATTTATCGTTAGAGAATCACATTATATAATCCTTGAACATACCAGAGAGACACGTAGAAAAGAAATTTATAAAACAATACACTAAAATTGTTATACGTATCTTACTTTTGATCAGCGGAGTAGTATACATGTAGGAGTTGTGTAGAGAAAATAAGATAGAGAGAAAAAAGTTATAAATTATGAGGATCCGGTTCAGATTAGTCCATAACACAAATTCATGGAAAGATACATTAATCTCGTAGAATATGAGTCCCCAGTTTAACGTTAGTCCTAAATATAGATAAGACAGCTATTTATAGACTGTACCAGATGGCATTCATTAAGCTTGATTTATCTACGCTTAGCTAACAAATTTTTTCACTATAAAAACACACCCATTTCCTAACATGATCATCTATTCATATTTTTACTCCTGACTATTTCAATAACAAGTACGACTGCATATATATAAAAGAAAGAGAGAGAGAGAGAGAGATAAAAATAATGCGTGGGTCATGAGTGTATGTAGCTTACATATTTTTTCACGTCCCTACACACACATATACACACACACACACACACGATTATTAGCCTCAGTGATGGAGGTCCGACAGCCGCTGAAAGGAGGGACTTTACTTTAACATGAGAGGGAGAGGAGACAGGGCAGGGAGGGTTGGCAGATCAATGGGACATCCTGGCGCCAGAAAGTCGAAGGAGGGAAGGAGGGATGCTGGAAGGATGCCGACACCTCATCCTATACTCTTCCCTCTCTCCTTCCCTCCTTCATTACTACATCCTTATCCTCCTCCTTCGTATCCTTTCCCACTGCTTGATTTTCTTTCCTTATGGTGCTCTCTCTCTCTCTCTCTCTCTCTCTCTCTCTCTCTCTCTCTCTCTCTCGCTCTCTCTCTCTCTCTCTCTCTCTCTCTCTGGCGCCACGCCTAGGGTAGGGGGGTCAAGGGGAGTGAGGATAGGAGCGAAAATGGACGCTTCAGAAAACGAAGGAAGGAAAAATTGGGAGGGAATACAAATAAAACTGTTGGGAAGAGATGTAGGTCAGGGGTGCGAGGGGAAGGTCACACACGCACACACACACACACTGGAGACTGGAGTTCATTGGGTAGGAAATAAATTCACGTTCTCACACACACACACACACACACACACACAACACACATACACACACACACACACACACACACACACACACACACACACACACACACACACACACACACACACACACACAGTACTATTAGACATATTACATACTTAATCTACAGAGCGTCATATGTCATAGAAACAGTCATAAATCATCCTCCATAACTCAGAGCTCACAAACACAGCGATGTATGCATGTAAATGAGAGGATGAGCGATAGGAAGGGAAGAGGAATTGTGAAAGAGAAGAGTGGAAAGGAGAAGATGGAAAGGGAAAAGGAGAGGAGCTTTGGACAGGAAGAGAGGGAGGAAGAAGAAGAAGCTAGATCGGAAGGGAGGAAAGGAAGATAAAAAAATAAGAAAATTAAGCTGGAAAGGCAAGGGATATAGCAGGCATTATTATAACGGGTATTTATATTAGAAAATAATATTGCGTAATCTATTATAATCGTGTTCAGCTGGAGGATACGCTTAAAAGGAGAATTTTCGAAGCAGCGAAGGTACGAGAATGATGCTACTCCCCGTTTGTTCCATAGTTTCAGAGGTGATACATTGTGGTCCGTATTTACTACATCAAGTGGCTTAAAACCACGGCTATTCATCTACACATTAATACAAGGAAGTGAGGAGATAGTAAAGAAGGAGAAGACGATACCAAAAAGTTATACGAAGCAGGAGAGAACAGGAAAACGGTAGTAATCAAAGCAGGCAACCGTGAGAACGCCTAAGAGCCTTCCGCCATGACAGAGAGTTTCTCATATTCAGGTAATGTATTGGTGTATATATATGTACTTTTTGTGTATTTTGAGTATGAATTTGGTGTGTATATTATATGTGTGTATTTTTTGTGTATAGCGCTTTTGTGTGTATTTTTCCTGTATGTATGTTTACGTTTGTTAACAATTTGATACGATGCTGCGGAGTGTTGTATTGTGCTCATCATAATCAAGGTAATGTATTGATGTATTTGTGTATTTATGCATATATTTTACTATAAGCAAGACAATGAGTGGAGCGGGGCATGGAACTTCATCAACGGTAAACGGTAAACAGTAAACATGCAGAATCAGACCTGCTCTTTCTTTTTTCTCTCCTCTACATAGCTACTATACACATTGTACTCAACACATCTGTGAAGGTTTCAGGCGGCGCTCACCATTATTTACCTCGCAAAACGTCTTTTAAGTTATGTTCAGTTATGGTTAGGTTAAGGTTGTTAGGTTACGGTTATGTTATGAGGCAGGCAAGCTGGAGGCCAATATTGAAAGTGTTATTGTCGTCTGCTTATCTATCCTTACCTAGTCATCATTAGGAAGGGAATAAGAAGTCTTCTTGTCGTGCCCTTACCTCCACTGACTGTGCCAGCCGCACTACTGAATGTCTGAATGTCTAATATTTTCAAAATTTTACGTAGTATTAAATATTAGGATATTTTTCTGTAATTCAGCGGCGTAACTGTTTGAGGTAATCTGAACAAGTATCTGAGGTTGAATTTGCTATGCATTATAAAGGTAAGGAGATATCGATTGGGTCGTCTTACGAATCTTAGCTTACTTCCTTTTAATAATTACCGTGAATATATGATCACACTGATTGCCCACTAAGACAAATTTACTGTTAATTTACCGGAATATCGGGTTTGTTTACGTCTTGTATAGTCACTAAGGAAACAAGGTTGGTTTTTAACACTAAACATTCTTATTACAACTATGATTTAAGGGCAAACAATATAAATGTAACTTTGGAATAAGATAGAAACAACGACACAGACGATTTAGTGGCAAATGATAGAAATGTAACCTTGGAATTACAGAAAAACAACTACACCTGTCATGGCTATCTGACCTTAACTTATGGAACACATTATCTTTACTTCCTTGAATAGTTAATGTTGAATGTCTTAAGGTAATGTGATGGCTCCATTCCTATCCTAGGCTTATTTATTCAAGACTAATGATTATTATTAGTAACTAGGATTTCTGAACTGTTAATGTCAGACGCTTTATCTAAGTGATGTAGTAACTTCTCTGATTATACTTTTTTTTTTTACACATTTACCTACACCTAATTCCTGGTTACATTTCTGCTATAAACTCTCCAGTGATATCCAATACCACCTCTTGATAGCTGCACTCTTACTTTTTGTTGGTAATTCTTCTTTATCTAAGTCATATAGTTTAGAATTATCTCACTGTGCTCTTTCCCTCTCATCTGTACTACTCTTCTTTGCCTCATACTTTCCAATTTCCTTACTCATATTGCACTCATCACTCATACTATAAGGTAACATTGCTTCTTGTAGGTAGCATTTATGATGATTTTTTTTAATGTTCTTCCAAGGTCAATACATCATTCCAGTTGCAGCATTCATTGGCCTTTCTCTTCCATAAATATTCCTGGTGCTATTTTTTTTTTTAACAGTACCCCAATACCTATATATGGTTAGCTTGTCATTATCACTGATCCATTATATTCTCCAACCTTATTCTTATGAAGCCAAATCACACTTGCACCTTGACACCAACTGAGAATTAGCTAAGTAGAAAACTCCTGCTCCTCTTATAAGACATATTATATACCAGGTTATATTTGCCACTCATTTTGTGATTATCCTAGACTGTGTGTGTGTGTGTGTGTGTGTGTGTGTGTGTGTGTGTGTGTGTGTGTGTGTGTGTGTGTTTACCTAGTTGTAGTATACAGGGCCTGAGCTACACTTGTGTGGTCCTGTCTTCTTATCTATATTTATACAGTTTTTCCTTCAGTTGATGTACATTTTTTGCCATTATCACCTTTTCCTTTAGTCCATTCCAGGTATCTATACTTCTTTGGGGAAAACTGTACTTTTTTGTATCGATCAAGCAAATTCGTTTTTGCAATTTTTTTCCTGTGTCCAATCAAATTTCTAGCCTCTCCTTTTCTTCTCAATATTAGGTCTTTTCTATCTGTTTCCTCCAGGTTGTTCATCAAATTATATATTGTGATTGAGTCATCTCTTTCTCTTATTTCTTTCAATGTTGTTAGGTGCATTTCTTTTAATCTTTCCTCATATGTTAGGTCTTCCAATTCTGGTACCATCATAGCTGCAATTCTCTCTATTCTTTCTAATTTCAACACATGCATTTTCTTGTGCGGGGATCATATTACATCTGCATATTCCAGTTTTGCTCTAATCATTGTACACTGGAACCTCAGTATACGTCCGCTTTGGAATAAATCCAACTTGGTATACGACCTGTTTGGACTCAAAAAGTTTTGCTTGGTACACGATCTTTGTTTAGACTCACGC
>JAXIVD010003162.1:47500-49079 GCA_036785275.1 Cancer borealis
CGGGATTTTTTTTTATACTTCATTTATTTTTCCCTTAGCCAGTACCGTTTCAATGTAAAAAAAAAAAAAAAATCACACGGCATTAACACTAAATTCGCTATATATTACGACATTAACGCTAAAATTCGCTATATAACACGACATTAACACTAATTTTATATAATACGTCATTAACACTGATTTTTCCACGTAATATGGCGGCCTCTAGTATCTGAACCACTTTTGAACACTAATAATTATGGTTTGAGGCTTACCATCACAGTCCTTACCGCGGAAAACACTTAAACAATCACTACGTAGCGTTAAAATCACTCTAATTATCTTTCTCCATTTGTACAATATCTTTCTTATCAAAATTAAGAATATTCACACTTTATACACTTCACTGCTCACGCGCCATTTTTCAACTGAGCTGGGGAAGGAAGAGCAGCAGGGGAGGGACTCTGAAAACAATAGCCGATATTAAATAATGAATCTGATTGGCTCAAGAAGTATTGTGTGTATAAAACAATGAATGCTATTGGCTATGCTTTCACTAGTGTCCGCTAGATGTCACCCCCATCATACAAATTTCCCGCCTTTTTCTGGCTGGCTAGCTGCCTGCCTGCCTGCCTGTGTATTTATTCAATTTACAAGGTAATTAATAGTTTGTTTTATACGTAATTGAACGAGTGAAGTGTGTGAAGAGAGCTGAACAAGTATCTGAGGTTGAATTTGCAGTGTGTTATTAAGGTAAGGAGATATAATGAGTGCTTAACCTAACCATATATTAACCACTATTATTATTATTATTATTATTGGTGTTATTTTACATCTTCACCAGAACGATATAGAGTAAGGTCATACCCCTCCCTGACCCTGTACTTAACCGGCCACCCCTCCCTGGCCCCTATACTTAACCGCCCGCCCCTCCCTGGCCCCTATACTTAACCGCCCACCCCTCCCTGGCCCCCATACTTAACCGCCCACCCCACCCTGGCCCCTATACTTAACCGCCCACCACTCCCTGGCCCCTATACTTAACCTCCCACCCCACCTGGGCGCCCATACTTAACCGCCCACCCTTCCCTGGCTCCCATACTTAACTGCTAACCCCTCCCTGGCACCCATACTTAACTGCCCACCCTTCCCTGACCCCTATACTTAACCGCCCACCCCTTCATGGGCCCCTATACTTAACTGCCCACCCCTCCCCTAGGCCCCATACTTAACCGCCTACCCTTCCTTAGCCCCCATACTTAACCGCCCACCCCTCCCTGGCCCCTATACTTAACGGCCCACCCCTCCCCTGGCCCCTATACTTAACCGCCCACCACCTCCTCCCTCCTCCTCCTCCTCCTCTTTCTCTTTCTCTTTCTCTTTCTCTTTCTCTTTCTCTTTCTCTTTCTCTTCCTCTTCCTCTTCCTCTTCCTCTTCCTCCTACTACTACTACTACTATTGTTATTATTATTATTATTATTATTATTATTATTATTATTCCTACTACTACTACTACTTACTACTACTACTACTACTACCACTACCACTACCCCTACCCCTACCACTACCCACTACGACTACCCACTACTACTACCACTAC
>JAXIVD010003163.1:0-10000 GCA_036785275.1 Cancer borealis
GAGGGTGGTAAGGGGGGTTGTGTTCTCAATTTCAGCGTCATATATTGGATCTGTGTGTGTCGTGTATCTGAGTTTTTTTTGTGTTATTTTTTTTTGCTGTAGTTTGGGATGTTGTAGGAAGGTGATGTTAGCTGTGTTTTGATTTTTGAAAGAGATATTTTTTGATGTTTGGTTTGGTTTCCAGTTTTTGTGTTTTTTTTTCTATTTTCTTTTTATATCATTCATTTATTCCTCTATTCCTTTCCTTTATCATGTATCTTTTTCTTCACACTATTTTTCCGTTCATTATCCATTTCAACTTTTTCATTAATCTATCTCATTCTATCCTCATCCATTTCTTTCCTTTTAAATCTTCCTTCCACCCAATACCTCACCATTTTCTCAATCCCCACATTCCAAACTTTCCCTCATTTTACCTTCTTTCACTTCCCGATTCACTCACTACCCGTCCTGTCCCCCTCCTACCCTCCTTCCCTCCTTCCCCACTCTCCTCCTCCTCCACTACTCCCTCCAATCACTCCGCCATTCGTTCCACTCCCCACTACCGACTTGCCTCACCCACCTCACTCCATCTTCATCCATCACACACCCGCGAGGGGAGACTTAGCTGGGCTGGATTCCTATTTTGAGGCAAGTCAAAACATGCCAGGTGAACCGCGCTCATAATTAACACTGGATTACCTGTTGAGAGAGAAAGAAAGAGAGAGAAAGAGAGAGAGAGAGATAAACAGAGAAATAGACAGAAAGAAAAGAGTTAATTAATAGATAGAAAAATAGATAGAAAGAAAAAGTTTATTTATTTCTAAGAGTTCATATTTTTAGCTACAATTTCCAAGGTCACAGAGAAATAAACAAAGAAAAAAGTTCATAATTTTTGAAGACTCCATATTTTTGGCTACAATTTCAAGGTCACTCAAGCCTCCCTCCTGCCTACCTGTCCAGCTTAATAGTCTAGGTGTGAGTGTCTTCAGAATGTCAAGTGTAGCATAATGCATGAGTCATTCCTCCTTGTACCCTCTGACAAGGCCAAATTTAGGTGTGCTTACCTCCCTTAATTACTGGGGAGACTCTTGTGTTTTGTAGGTTTTTAGGAATTTATACATACTCTTATATTTCTCTTTCTTGTCATTGTTTGCTAGTTGGAGAAGGTAAATAATTGGGTTTAGGGGAGATTGTTGTTTTTGTTTTTCTTTATAAATTGGTTGGTTAGGTTAGGTTAGGTTAGATTAAGTTCGATTTGGTTAGGTTAGGTTTGGTTTGGTTTGGTTTGGTTTGGTTTGGTTTGGTTTGTTTGGTGATTATTATTGTGTTTTTCTAACTTATATTTGTCTTATTGTTTCAGGTGATTTGATGCTCTTCCATTTGCCAGCTGGAGTTACTGTGAGTGTTATTTGTTCATTGATTTCTATGTTTTTTTTCTTTCGTCGTTTTTATTTAGTTCATAGATATTTGTACTAAATTTTCAGGTAAGATTTTTCGTTCAATTGCAGGAAGTTTGACATAAATTCATAACGAAGATAAAAAATAATACATCGTTTTAAGTTCATAGATAAGGTTGTTTTGAAAGACGTATATAAAGAGGATTAGATTAAGAAAGGTGTTTAAGGAGAGAGATAGTACAGGTGAGAGAGAGAGAGAGAGAGAGAGAGAGAGAGAGAGAGAGAGAGAGAGAGAGAGAGAGATGAGAGAGAGAGAGAGAAGAGAGAGAGAGAGAGAGAGAGAGAGAGAGAGAGAGAGAGAGGAGAGAGGAGAGAGAGAGAGAGAGAGAGTTACCAGGCAAAAACCAATTGGACAGAAGACAGAAACAGACAGATGGGTGGTAATGATGACCGCTGAGCATGATGAGGCAAGACAGACTGAAGAGGAGGAGGAGGAGGAGGAGGAGAGGAGGAGGAGGAGGGGAGGAGGAGGGAGGAGGAGGAGAGGAGGAGGAGGAGGAGGAAGAGGAGGATCTAGAGATCATCCCCAGCCCAGTAATCGCTCCCCCACGCCCTCTTCTGACCCTCATCCTGCCAACGCTTGAAGGGAAAAGGAAGAAATGCGAGACAAATGAGTGAAACTATAACAAAAATAAAGATAAATGAGGATACATGTCATTGTTTTCCTCATGAGAGAGAGAGAAAAAAAGAGATAGAAAAAGAGAGAGAGAGATAGATTAGGTTATGAAAAAAAAATTGCCTTGTTATGATGTAGAGTCCAAGAGCGAGCGAGCGAGCGAGCAGTACCTTCCCCCTGATAGCCTACGCCAGACTGACGAATGGTGGCCAAGCACGATTCTCAGAGAGCCATTCTGTGGTTACCTAATTGCCAAATGAGAGACTGCGGAGGCTGGGTAATGCCTCCTCCTCACCCCCCCTTTACCCCTCCCTTATCCCCCTCCCTTATCCCCCTCCCTTTCTCCCCCTCCTTTAAGCGTCTGTACTCATCCTGAAAATGTCTCCCTTTCCAGCTCCAGACTCCCTTTCCCATCTCTTCCCCTTTACCTCCCTTCTCCCCCCTCACCCTCCTTCAGGTATTTAGGGAAGCCACAGATATGAAAGTCACGGATGCAGGTGAGTGATAAAAACCTAGAAAATCCCATAAAGTAACGTTCAAAAGTCAAAACGAAATAAAAAAGAGAAAGAGAAAGAGAGTGAATTAATATTACATGGAAATTTTTCGAAGTATAGATTGTAAGGTAAAAAAAAAAAATAACCAAAAAGAGTATAGAGGTTAGACTTGAGGGAGAGAAAGAGAGAAAGAGAATGAAAGTGAATTAACATTACATGGAAATTTGGAAGCATAAGACTATAAGGTAAACACAAAAAAGTAACAAAAATAATATAGAGTTCTTTTAAAAATGTGAGGTTAGACGTGGTTTGGCCAGGTCCATTCCAGCGGCTGTCATCGTAGGTTACTATTAGTATACTTACCTTCAATATCTCAAGTACAGATTCCTAGTTATCAGCTCCACCACTGCTTCTTTGCTCCTTCCTACCGGCCACCCTTTCCATGTTCCTCCTACAGTAGTGAGAGGGAGTGTAGTAAACCCTCCCTTCCCCACACCATCCCTTCCTCCCTTCTCTCCCTTCCCCTTCAGTCCCTTAGTCGTGTAATTGCTACGTTGTACAGTACACTCGACTCCCTTTTAAAACCCTCATTTGGCTAATTTCTGCTTGCATTATGCGTGCAACCACCAAGACCTGGTTATTTTGGAGATATTTTTCGTTTCTCCTTACCTGTTACCTTGCAGTGAGATTATGCAGTGCAGGGTTACGAGGGCCTTATTAACCCTTACTTGCCTTTAACATGATACCCAAGGCTGTGTATATTTGTGTTCCTGTCCCCTTGCATTTACGTGTTAAAGTGTATTTCTTGTGTCTTAACTGGTTTTCTCTGTGTTTTTTTGGTTTTCCATTTTTTACTCAGAATTCTCTTGGTGTTGAGAAACTTCAATGCTTCTTAGATAGTCATTCAGAAGCGTTGGACAAGAGTAAACTGAAACTGGGGAGAAAATTCATAAATCTTCATCAATATTAAAGAAATGTATGCTGAGAGAGAGAGAGAGAGAGAGAGAGAGAGAGAGAAGAGAGAGAGAGAGAGAGAGAGAGAGAGAGAGAGAGAGAGAGAGAGAGAGAGAGAGAGAGAGAGAGAGAGAGAGAGAGAGAGAGAGAGAGAGAGAGAGAGAGAGAGAGAGGAAGTAGGTAATAATTTGGAGGTCACGAGGGAGAGGGCAAGACTTGGAAGGAGGGAGGGAGGGAGGGAGGGAGGGAGGGAGAGAGAGGGAGAGGGAGAGAAGAAGGAAGGGAGGGAGGCAGGGGGGGTAGGGGTGATGGGCAGGGAGTTGGCAGGGGTAGCGTAAAGGTGTGGTAGGGTGACACGATAATAACAGAGGAAGACAAAAAACAATTCACGATAGAGAGAGAGAGAGAGAGAGAGAGAGAGAGAGAGAGAGAGAGAGAGAGAGAGAGAGAGAGAGAGAGAGAGAGAGAAGAGAGAGAGAGAGAGAGAGAGAGAGAGAGAGAGAGAGAGAGAGAGAAAGAGAGAGAGAGAGAGAGAGAGAAGGGAGGGGCAAGGTTCATCCTCTCCCTCCCTGTGTAGTGTGCAATAATGGCTCACTTCCGGTCATCAGCAGGGAGGAGGAGCGGGAGGGGGGCTGGAGGGGAGGAGAGAAGAGAAGGTGAGTTTGGGGAAGGAGGAGGAGGAGGAGGAGGAGGAGGAGGAGGAGGAGGAGGAGAGGAGGAGGGTGATAGGGCCGCGGGCGACACTCACTCCCTCCTTCCAGCATCTCTCAGTAGGTTTTCTTTGTCTATTTTTGCAACTTCTTCACCTAGTTTGGTTTGATGTGTAGTACCTGGCGTTGCTCTGCCCTCAAACCATCGTGACTGCCTGTCTTAACCCTTTCCCTGCCTGACGATCTTGCCTTCTGCATTTTTACCTGCTGGAGGAGATGGGAGAAGGGGAGAAGGGAGGGAGGAAAGGAAGGGATGGAGGAAAGGATGGATGGGGGTGTCAGAGAGTTGCTGCTGCTTTGTGAGGATCCCATCTCTTTGTTCTCCTCCTTCTCCTCCTCTTCCTCCTGACCCTCCTCTCCTCCTCCTCCTCCTTCTGGTTCGGCCGATCATGCATGCTAGGAAGACTGTGGGACGCGTCAAGGCAAGAGCATCAGTCAATGTCTTACTACCAGGATGGGATTAGTGATCTTTTTATAACGCGGCCAGATTAGGAGGCTTGGTCCGGGCCTCAGTGGACTTCTAATACAAGGCTTCGTCACACTTCATCTCCCTCAGCCCCAATCAGTCGCTCACAAGCAGAGGTGAGGCCGTAATTATTGGGTGCTTCGCGTCATAAATATTCAGGGTGTTCTGGATGGGCCCCAAGATGCCTGCCTTCTGCCCCTAAACATTTCGGGGGATTTAGGGATGAATATTTCTTCTTTTTTTATCTCGCTCTCTTTTTTTTTTTTTTTTTTTTTTTTTGTACGTCAAGGGTGCGATGTGACAAAAAAAATTATGAGTCCAAGATGGTTTGAATATGATAATGAATGTTGATTGTGTTATTACTACTATATATAATGAGACTAGTCATGCTACTACTACTACTACTACTACTACTACTACTACTACTACTACTACTACTACTACTACTACTACCACTTCTGACATAACAATAATAACGCTGGAATCTTATAATAGAAATACCAAAATTTTAGTATGTGGCTATAGCAGGAGAGAGAGAGAGAGAGAGAGAGAGAGAGAGAGAGAGAGAGAGAGAGAGAGAGAGAGAGAGAGAGAGAGAGAGAGAGAGAGAGAGAGAGAGAGAGAGAGAGAGAGAGAGAGTAAAGGATAACCTGAAACAAAGAAACAACACACACACACACACACACACACACACACACACACACACACACACACACACACACACACACATACAACCCCATGCTAGGGAAGGAAGCCAGGGTCATCTTTGCGCAATAAAACCTATAACAATATGCAGATATGTTGCCCCCAAAATGCGCAGCCACCGATTAACCATTTCCGGCTCTTCGCTCCTCCTCTCAACAGACAGCGCAGCGCAAAAACTGGATGCTATTAAGTGGCGCTGTAATTTTTAATGATATATACGAACGTTATCTCTAGAAAGGTCGACTCCTGGATGGTTGTGGAAGGGGATCAAAGAGGCTGGAAAGTGGATCCAATATTATGGGAAAAAAGAAGTGGATAGGATGGGAAAAGGATTGTAGAGTTTAGTGTACGTGTATGTATGTATGTATGTATGTATGTCTGTATGTATGTATTATTCTCCCATTATAAATTCCAATCTGATGCTCATCCCTTATTTTCACATAACATCATATCATTACTCAATTTGGTATTTTTTCGGAGGCCAAACCAAATAGACAGACAGGTGAATGCAGGTGATGCACAGGTAACACATCCATAATTACCATCCTAGTGATTGGAGGGAGACAAGTGTGGCTTCTATTTACCTGTCTTGTGCTTGTTTTTGTATAGGTAAAGGGTTGTAATTCTCGTTAGGGTGATTGTGTGTGTGTATGTGTGTGTGTGTGTGTGTGTGTGTTGTTCACCCTTAGTGTTCTTCCCTTGGTGGTGGAACTGAGTGTGTGTTATTTACGTCAAATTCTTGCTAGGTAGATGCAGCGCTGACCCTGACTTCCGGAGTCTTATATAACTGAAGCGCTAGTCACTACTACGCTTGGTTTTAGAGAGAGAAAGTGTGGAATCTGGTTTTTGTGTGTGTGTGTGTGTTTTGTATTCTAGTTTTTGTAATGTTTGGTTTTGTACCCTTGGTGTGTTTGTGTAATGTAAGGTTTGTGTGTGTGTGTGTGTGTGTGTATGTTGTGTGTATGTATCTGTGTGTGTTATCTATTTTCTTTTTCATGTTGCGTTTAGCTATTTTTTTCCCCATTAACTCCTTTCCATTTCCTTTATATTCCTTTACCACCATTTCCTTCGTCTCCATTTCCTTGTTTTTGTTCTCCTGGCTGGGTTGTTATTCTCATGTCCTGCACCTGTCCTCCTTTCTCCTCCTTTCTCCTCCTCTTCCTTCATTTATCTTCTTCTCTTCTCTTCTAACTACATTTCCTCTTCCCTGTCCTCTCATCTTCAACATCCTCCTCTTTCTCCTCCTCTTCTTTACTCTTTCTTCACCGCCATCATCTTATGTCTCCTGCTTTTCTCCTCCTCATCCTCTGCTCCTGCTACCCCATCATCCCGTGCCCTCTCCTCCTCCTCCTCCTCCTCCTCCTCCTCCTCCTCCTCCCTACTCCCTACTCTACCACGGGAAACCACAGAGACGTGAGGTGCATTCAGATTCCTTGTGCACTTGTAAGGCTTAATGACATGCAGTTGTGCTTGGTGTGTGTGTCTGTCGGAGGGCGGGAGGGAGGGTAGTGGGTATGCGTCGCCGGGACTGTCTTTGTTGGGAGCAGGACGGCGTGTCGCGGGGAGTTCTTGTGAAGATACCGTGGTGTTATCAATGGATTATATATGTATACCTGACAGCTGACGTGTTCCTGATACACATGCAGGGAACGAGAGGATCAGGGGAGAGGGTATGAGGAAGGTAGAGTTAGAGAGAGGAAGATGCTACTGTGAAAGGCCTTGTTTGTGTGTATGTATATATGTGTGTGTGTGTGTGTGTGTGTGTGTGTGTGTGTAGGAAAGTGTATTTATGTTTATTATTCTATTGTTCGTGTGTGTGTGTGATGAGGTAATCCTGCAGGAGGCGGTGAAGGGATGAGTGTGAGGTGAGGTGAGGGTTGGATAATGATCTGTGAAGGTATTCTAATTCTATCCAGCATTTCTAATTAGAGATTGTCACCAGGTATGAAGACAGAACTTAATTTTGATGCCTCACCTTACCTGTGTGTGTGTGTGTGTGTGTGTGTGTGTGTGTGTGTGTGTGTGTATACATGCGTGTGTGCATGTGTGTGTGGAAGAAGCAAGCAGCAAGGTAGTAGCCGTTGAGACAGCTTAGCCACAATCTTACGCTTCACTCATTCATCATCGTAATTCCTGCCTTGCCACAGTTTTTCATGAAAGGAGCGCAGTGTCTCGACTCTAATGACGGTCTGTGGACGCACTTGTCTTCTTTGCAGCCAAGATGGGGGTAAAACAGCTGCAGGGAGACTGGGAGACCTAGCACGCCCCGTCAAGGTCATATCTCAGTGTAGTAGTAGTAGTGTTAGTTACCCTTAGAGTCTCACTGATGCTGGTCTGACTCGACTCTAAGATCACGTGGGAGAAGCTGAGGTAGGATGCAAAGAGTAATATAATGTTCAGAAATAAGGATGAAGGAAAATGAACCTCCATATTTTTCTCCTAAATAACTGGTGGATTGTAAAAAAAATATATAGTGCCGAGTAATACTGTACGTTATCTTTCTTACGACATGAACTGGTGAGGATGGAAGGGTACAAGGGGCGGCTTTACACTACGAGGCACGTAACCCTTGTGTTCGTCCTTATCTCCGTAGTAGTGTGAGGTTGTAACGCGGGACTAACCTTAAGTTTTGTGATATAAATATACCGCGTTGATAAAGGTACCTAAGTTATCTAGTGTCACTGTTACTAAGGATATATAGTGATGCATAGATTTGGTTTCTAAGTGTTGTTAGTTAGTATATAACAGTTTACTTTTGGTTTTAATATACTAACACTAATATCACATAATTTTGACGTATATGAAAATAAGGAGAAATAATATTCACTGAGATATTAGTATTTAATTTATTTATTATTATTTTCTTGATTGATATAAACACACAGACGTATTATTGTGTTTGTATGGTAATGAATGTACATCTGAAGGTGATTAAGGCAGGTTATGTATTAGTTAAAGTATCATTATCGTCATTATCAACATCTATTTCTTCTCCTCTTCTCTCCACATTCTTCAACGCAATTTTCTGATGTTATGAGACTTAAAGTGAAGGAGTAACAGATAGATCGTTAAGACACTTTGATATGTGTAAAATAAGTATTGTGGTGTTTATATTTTTAAGGCAGTCAATCCTCCTTCACCTTAGGTTTTGTTATGATGTATTTTCACCACTTAGGATTCGAACCCATGACCCAGAAAATTATCGTGGTTTGAGGCAGAGAAATAAAAATAACGTATCCACAGTAAGATAAATCAAGCAAAATAAATTCTTCACTCGTGATTTATTGCTTGAGAAACTAAACAAAAAAAAAAGAAAGTTAAACACACGTAAATGTAGTAATTTAAAACAACATAAATAACATTTTTTTTCACAATATTTTATCCTTTATTTACGATCAAATATATCACCACATCGATTTTCTTTTTATTTTGATAGAAACTCACTTATTCTACTGTATTTATATTATTTTAAGCTTTCTGTAACACGTAATAATAATAATAATAATAATAATAATAACAATAATAATAATAAATCCTAACTTAATACAACTTCAAAACACCTTAAACATATATTTTCCAAGCCTGCAATTACCACATATTAATTCAACACACATCAGATACATTAACACACACAACAACATCACTTCCTCTTAACTCAACACACTAGAAGCCTTGCAGCAACACCTCTGAATACCTGCTCTACTTTCTCCTCTTCCACTTGCCTTCAGGACCTCAGAACAGTACTGTCAAGGAACATAGACACGCGCGCCTAGCAAATATTCAACACCACAAGGAAATAACAACTTGTGGAGAGCTAGTTTGGTGTGTGAAAACTTGTCTAGTGCTTCGTGTTTCTTGTGTGTGTGTGTGTGTGTGTGTGTGTGTGTGTGTGTGTGTGTGTGTGTGTGTGTGTGTGTGTGTGTGTGTGTGTGTGTGTGTGTATGTGTGTGTGTGTGTGTGTGTTGGGGGGTGTCAAAGTACAAGTGTATATAATTGAATTGATTGATTGTAAATGAGTGTACGTGTTTGTTTTTTTCTTCTTCTACTTGTTCTCTGTATTACATTTTGTCTTGTTTTGTTAATTTTAGCCTCAGTTTATACTTCCTGGTTTTGTTTTTCTATTTTCTGCCTCGTTTGCTTGTTCATTTATATATTCATTCATGTAGTTCATTATCTTGTGCCTTGTTTTTGTTTCTTCATGCGACTTCCTTGGATTGTATTGTAAAAACTTCACTACTTTCTAATTCACTGATTTGAAGAAGCTTAGCAATCATTTGTTTGACATTGTTCACTTGTCACAATATATAAATAACTACATACTTTTCATGAGTTATCTATCTAAATAAGTATGGTAGAAACAGTATTAATTCATACTTAATACTTTGATACAATATAATACCCAAAATACACGTTGTATATATACTTTTAAGTCAAAAATATGGATGATAAAATAAATACTGGAAGCAATACACATCAATAAGAGTATGAAATAGAGGGCGAACATAATTTTGAGTAAATTTAATTACACGCAAAGGTATATTTTCAATCCACGTGTGTGATGAGGCAATACATTAGAGGCACCTTTAACCTGGTCAGGGCGAGGATGGCAGCTGATT
>JAXIVD010003163.1:15000-49067 GCA_036785275.1 Cancer borealis
TCATGTGATGCTTCCTTGTTTTGTTTTAGTAATTAGTAGATGATTATGTTTGTTAATTGATGTTAGTGTGATGTTTATGTCAGTAGATTAATGTCACTTAGTTTGATGGATCTATTAATGGTTATTTTTATGAGAGGATAATGACAACTTTCTTCCTCTATATCTTTATTAATTTAAGATTTTGTCACAGCATTGAAAAATAATATAATGACGTATATCTAATGTCACTTACTTATTGTCACCATTTTGATATCACTCTTGGTACTAACTTAAAAAAAAACTATCTTTGATCACCTTCATCATCATTATCATCATCATCATCATCATCATCGAGTTCATCACCATCATCATCATCATCATCACAACTGGCAGCAATTACCAGTAGAGTGCCAGATTGAGCCTTGTCCAGAACAGCTCCACACACACTCATCACCTCCTTCATCTCTCTTTCAACTCTCCTTCAACTCTTCAACTTTTCTGCCTCACTTCCTCAACACATTTATATCCTTGATGTCAACTTTCTGACGGTCGACTGGAGATAGAAGACCCACCTTTGGCGACTCTCAATTTGGTGAAGGACTACACATTCCATCCTTAGGCTGGTAACAGGATTTCACCACTTCATAAAAGATTCCTCAGCGGCCGTAGGGGGACTTAGTGTTAGGTTGGGGACCGCTCTTCAATCAGGTGATCCGCCCGTTATCGAGAGGTCGTTGTGAGGCCGAGGAGACGGTATATTCAAGCCAAAATATGAATATCGATTAGATAGCTGAGTTGGAGGCTATATATTGTACAACGGTGCTATAAAGTAGGCTCGTCTGGCTATCTGGTTACTGATAACACCACTAATCCACTCTACTCTCTCTCTCTCTCTCTCTCTCTCTCTCTCTCTCTCTCTCTCTCTCTCTCTCTCTCTCTCTCTCTCTCTCTCTCTCTCTCTCTCTCTCTCTCTCGTGTGTGTGTGCGTCAGGAAGCGTTGCAAGGCTTCAGGAAAAGGCTACGATTTGTCTGCGATAACGACACGGGTCGCTCGTGGCTGACGGTGATGTATGCATGCATGTGTGTGTGTGTGTGTGTGTGTGTGTGTGTGTGTGTGTGTGTGTGTGTGTGTGTGTGTGTGTGTGTGTGTGTGTGTGTGTGTGTGTGTGTGTGTGTTTGTGTGTACCCCGTCCCCTCCCTTTCCTTGTAGAATCGCTGCAGGACACTTGTACCGCACCCAAGCATGTGAAGGACACCACAAAATATTATCCTGATAGAGGAGCGGAAGACTTGAGGCCCAGAAGGAACGGGTCAGTAAGGCAAATGACCTCGAGGGGGAAGGTTAACGACCGTGCCGAATGTCGCAATCCTCCCGCAGCCCCCAGCAGAACGCAGTCCATCCTTGCAAGTGTGTGTGTGTTGTGTGTGTGTGTGTGTGTGTGTGTGTGTGTGTGTGTGTGGTGTGTGTGTGTGTGTGTGTGTGTGTGTGTGTGTGTGTGTGTGTTTCCCCGTAAGTACCTCCAGGTCATTTGAAGCATCCCGCCGCTCATCTCCCAATGGTAAAAACTAACTTAAGTATTACAATCAAGCGTGGGCCCAACGCCTCGCCTTCAGGGACCTTCAACCTGGGCACCCCGAAGGCTCTTGAATCCTCGAGCTTCCTGAGTTCTTGGGATGGTTTCGAAAGCATTCCAAGGGACATAAATGCAGCGTGTGTGTGTTGCGTTGCGTTGCGTTGCATTGTGTTGTGTTGTGTCGTATGCCGTGCACGTGGCGCCTCTAACTGGCCGCTGATCCTGAGGCAGACCCGGTTGTCCTGAGCCCGTTGAGGTGCGATGCTCTTCTCCGCGGGTGGCGTCCCTTCCTAAGGCAAGATCCGACCCTCCCGCGGATGAGGACCCGGGAGCGCCTGGCGGGAAAGGGCGTCAGGTGAGGTGTTGAGGAGGACTGGGACGTGTGCGCGAGGTGTTTTAAAGATATGGTGTTGATAGATGGAATGGATGCTTGATATGAAGACAATAATAATGTAGAGGTAGCTATATAGAGTGTTATTAAGGGTTGTTAGTGTATAGAGTGGATGGTATAGTGTAGTGGAGGGTAGTGGAAGGGTTTATCAGGTGGAAGGTGACCGGCAGGTGATGTGGAGGTATGATATAGATCGCTGTGGGTGGTGGTGGGGGTGAGGGCAAAGTTTTGATGGTGTCACTGTAAGTTTTATGTGTCTCTTGGCATTGTTACTTTCCTCTCGTTCACTGTTCAGGTATTTATTTATTTTTTCATGTTGTTGGTCGTTGTAATGGTTGTCGATTCATTTTCTCGGTGGGGGAGCTTGAGTTAGTGGTGGTGGTGGTGTGGTGGTGGTAGTGGTGGTGGTGGTTGATAAAGTCTGTGTGATGTAGTGGAGGAGAAAATAGAATAAGTTTTTACAGATAGAGATTCTACCCACAGGACATTGCAAGCCTTTAAAAAAAAAAAAATCAATATTCCTTTTTCACTCTTGAAAGCACAATGTGACAAACTAAAACATACACACACACACAAAACACAAAACACACACGGACACACAGACACCCAATACACCTACATTTTTTTCATTCAAGTAACCAAATCATAAAAAAAATAGATAAGTATAATATTTACACACTCATAAAACACTATCAACTACACATAAATAAAACACATACAGGTGAATAATTAACCTGTATAAGACTGAACACATACTATACTAAGACATTTATAACAGAACCAAACACATGTACGGACTCAAAACACACAGTAACACACAGTAACACACACAGGAACACACAACACTCCCTTCTTCAGGTACTCAGGGTTACAATTGAAGGTATAAGGGTTAGTTTAGCAAGAGGATGTACTTGGACCCTTAAGACCCTTACCACCCACCTGGGGAGACCTAAGATTGTTTTATTCAATTGCATGGCACCGTAAGGACAAGATAATTGAGGTGTTCCATGTTGTGTGTGTGTGTGTGTCTGTACGTGTGTGTGTGTGTGTGTGTGTGTGTGTGTGTGTGTGTGTGTGTGTGTGTGTGTGTGTGTGTGTGTGTGTGTGTGTGTGTGTGTGTATGTGTGTGTGTGTGTGTGCGCCTCCGCCTCCTTACCACTCGCTCTTTTACCGAACTATTTCACTCGATCAGAAACACACAAGTTAATTAGATCTGCCGTCAATCACAGGTAAATCCAGGTACATTTTCCTCATTCCTCTCTCCCTCTCTCTTACACCTTCCTCCTTCCCTCCTCCTATCCTTTCTCCCTCATTCCCTCCTCTCCTATCCTTTTCTTTCCCTCCCTCAACCTCCTCTTCCACACCTTCCCTCCCTCCACATTCCCTCATCTTTCCTTCCTCATCTCCTCCCCTTTCCTCCCTATTATGTTTTCTTCTCTTGTAATTCCCTTGTCCTCTCCCCTTTCCTTCCCTTCCTCACTTTTATCTCTTTTCTTCCCTCGTTTCAAATTTGCTTTCTGTTTTCCTCCTTTTTCCTTATTTTTCCTTCTACATAGACTTATTTAGGCTTGAGTTAGTGTGTTCTTCATCTAATACTTTCTTATCTTGACCTTCTTAAGTAACTACGTCGAGAGAGAGAGAGAGAGAGAGAGAGAGAGAGAGAGAGAGAGAGAGAGAGAGAGAGAGAGAGAGAGAGAGAGAGAGAGAGAGAGAGAGAGAGAGAGAGAGAGAGAGAGAGAGAGAGAGAGCACATTCTCCTACTTTCTCTAGGCATTAAAAAACAGGTCTACCTCATCCTCAAGTCGTAAATTTTGGTCCCGTCTCTCGTGTCCTCTTAAGTGGGGCAAAAGATGGATGGACGGAGAGGAAAACAGTAGAGATCATATCCTATTGTCCTCCTTTATGAGTGAGAGGAAAAAAGAAAAGAGAGAGAAAAAGAGAGAGAGAGAAAAAAAATAATAGAGAGAATTTTCCTATTATCCTCCTGTGTAAGAGAGGAAAATAAGGGAAAGAGTAGAGGATAGAGATAATTTTCCTCTCTTCCTCCCTTATGAGAGAGAGAGAGAGGAGAGAGAGAGAGAGAGAGAGAGAGAGAGAGAGAGAGAGAGAGAGAGAGAGAGAGAGAGAGAGAGAGAGAGAGAGAGAGAGAGAGAGAAGAGGATAAAGATTGTGCTCCACCCTCATCTATCAACACCATCCTCCCTTGGCACTTAATTTCTCACGTAGCAAAGTTCCGAAACCCGAGACAAGGGTCAGTGAGGCCTCGACCGTGTTCATTGTCAGGGTTCACTGTGTTACTCGTCCCGAAACTAATGACTCGTTCGGACTTGCGTTTCATCTAAATTCGAATAACCAAAAAAAAAAAAAAAAAAAAAAAAAAGAGAGAGAGAGAGTAAAAGAGAAATAATTATCATGTGCAGTATATTCATCTTGTTCTCCTTAATTATTTTTTTCCTTTTTTTTATCTCTCGCTCTTTTTTTTTTGGGGGGGGAAGTCAAGAAGCGTACGATTTACAAGGTAGATTTTAAAGTTTTCATCTCTGTCCATCGTTTTTCCACTTCCTTTCGTGGTTAGGTTTTTAAAAGGCAGACAACCAAATTGCAACTCTTAATTACTCTGCTTACCTCTCCAGGCTCCAACAAGACTGACATTACCATAAGTATTCTCCGGAAAGTTTTGTTAACCAGATTCCAGAGTATTTTAGGATAAGCCAAATAGTCTGACCTAAACTGATTCGCTAACGAGGAGGAGTGAAGGGCGGGGAGCTGAAGGGTTTAATGAAGGGCTGGAGGAAGGGAAGGAAGAGGAAGAGGAGGTTGGAGGGAGGTAAAAGGAGGAGGATGAGATGCTGATGAAGACGAAGTTGAAATGCAAATTCTCTGGTTTATTGTTTCACGTGGATATTTTTGGGTTTGATTAATGAGGTTTAGACACGGGTCAGGTAGCGGCGTGAGGGCAGGTGTGCACAGGTGTTGCAGGGTTCAGGTGGCTCCCAGAAGGCCTCATTAAGGTATACAGGTAAGACACTCACTATCCTGGAGCCTCGCACTAATTAGTTGTGAAGTGCAGGTGTTAAAAGGTGCGGTGATGCTCTTCGGATTTATAGTTTGAAGGTGTTGTGAGAGTTTATCAATTATAGACGTGATAAAAATAAAGAGTCTTGAGAATGTAGTGGATGGTTGTTAATAATGACTCCAGGGAAGGAACAGCAAGGAAGGAATTTAAAGAGACCAACCAACGACCTCGTGAGTATGTAATTAGGAGATGCTGCAAAATAAAAGCAACATATTTAATGGAAAAATGAGCCGCGAGGAGCTAATGGCGGAGGATGAGTGGCTGCTTTATGGGCTGAAGAGCGGGTGTGTAGAGGGGAGGGGCAAGGGGGGGGGCGGGGTGGCTGCTGTCCGACACATGGGGTCAAGTAGAGATAAACTTCCCGAAGACTAAAAGTTATTATGCATTAAGAACGCGTCCGAGATATGAGGTAGTGTTTACGGTAAGCCGGTGGCGGCATTATCGGCTATAAACAAGCGGGTCTCGAAGGAGCTGCTCTGGTAATTATGTTTTGCTGGTAATTATTTGCGAACCTGCAGCAGCATCAGCAGCGCGGGAGTCAGGGGCAGCAGGTGGCGCGGCGGGGCGGGGACGGGGGGGTAGTGGTCCGCCTCAACGTAGTAATTATGGACCAGCTCTGAGCCATCATCCTGCGCCAAAGTATTAAATGAATAGCCACACCCTTGATGAATACGGAATCACAGGCCCCTGCCGTTCAGTGCGTGTCAGGCCCTGGACGAGGCCGCCAGTCAGGCCAGCTGGACGCCCTTCCCTCCCTGGGCCCCACCGGAACATTGAAAAGGAGGGAGGTGGTGCCCTGCTCACCATCCATCTCCGCCATGTTCCCCGCCGCTGCTCCGCCGGCCCGGGAGTTACCACAGTGTTGGACGTGGTTATTGATCACCGCGCACCCTAAATCACACGGTGGCGGTAATAACGTGGTGTATCCCCGCGATCTGTGGCTTTCTCGGTGCGCCGGCGGGGAGCATCGAGGCGAACCCGTGCCCGGCGCCGCGTCAGGAGGCTCGGCAACCTATCAATTATCCAACACTTAGTGACACCTTCGGCCGCTGTGAACTGGCATTGCCCTCAGCCCAGCCCATGACGTCAATGGTGGAGATAAGATGTAGAAATGAAGCGGCGGTGCTCAACAAGACTCCTTTGCGAAATTTCTCTCCCTTCCCCTCCTCCCTTCCACCCACCTACCCGCCCACCCCCTCAAGTGCCCCGGGCCACGAGTGTGCTAACTGTTAAACGAGTTGCGGCTCGCACCCCTGTCCACCTGGGGCGAGTTCCACCTGTCACAAGGTGAAGGCTGAGGCTGCAGAGGGAGAAAAAGAGAGCTTTGGGGGGTGCGCTGCCAGCTAAGGTCGTGGAGGTAATTATGAGCTCGGGTTTCTCTGCGTGGCGGTGGAAGGCGGCGAGTGCGTGGGCGGCAGGTGGAAGAGCGGGTGTTAGGGTGGGGAGGCGGAGGGGACTGGTGGGGAGTGTTAGGCTGGGGATGCGAGGGTGAAAGAGGATGTTAGTGTGAGGAGAGAAGGAGGTTGCAGGATGAGGAGAGTGAGGAGAGAGGAGGTATACACGCACAGAGCCAGGGGAGGGGAGGGAGGGTGTGTTAGAGCCAGGGGCGGGTGTGTAGGCGGGCGTGTAGGCGGATGGGCGGGTGCAGCAGCGTACGTGTTTGTTCACAGTGAGTCTCCGGCACCCGAGGACAGGCTGTGCCAGCCACCTCAAGCCGCTCTCTTAACCAGCTTTTTGAGTGTTCGTGTTGCGTCTCACACTTTCTTGTTTCCTCACCGCAAAGATGCTGATAGTGATGACAAGAATTACCTTATATTCTTATACTAATTATCACCTCAAGGGGCAGGAGGAGGTGTGGTCAAGGGGGGAAGGACTCAAGCGCATCATGACCTTCACTCGGGGACTTAGGTGACTGTCTCCACTTCATTGTTATTCTACAGTTGACCTTTGACTCCTTGTAAACATATGTCGTGACCTTGAACGCCTCTTCTCCTTCCCTTGGGCTGAGACAGAGAAGAGTGAGTGTGAAGGCCTCGGAGTGATGAGGACGCGCTGCTTCTTGTGACTACTCCTCTTCCTCCTCAGGGCTCGAGGGAATGTCAATCTCATAGACGGTTTGAACAGCGTTAACAAACATTTTATTAGTTAGCAATGAGACACTTCCTCCCTCTGCTACCTGTGTGTAGATAACGTCAATTTAGTTGTCAATGAAACAATTGCATCTAGCACATGTGTAATTTCAATCTCCGTAATTGAATTCGTACCCTACCTGGCTTCACCTGCGAGGATCAATCCACCTAATTGAATTCCCTGCGAGCGCTTCCCCGACGACAGAAGTCCTTAAGCTGCATCTCTGTAAACTGGTTGGGCGATCCGACGTCATTACCATTATCCATGAAGGTATTATGAACCCTTCTCTGTATTCATTACTAGACAAACTTCATTAGGGACAATGAGGAGAGGTGAGGGAAGGTGAGTTATGTTTCTGACGAAGTTATGTGGCTCAGCATCTACCTGCCGGCGAGAAGAGCGGGTGGCACGCCTCACCTGGGCTCACCTGGACTAGCGGGAGGGCGTCACCCACTTCCTTACGCCTCGTCATAAACGGAGCAGCTTCAGGTCAGGTGCAGAAAAAAATTTAATAGTAGCCGCTGCCTCTCTCTTCCTCGTAAGCTTGTAGAACCACAACGGCGCCTTCCTCATTTTATGCGGATCCCGGGAACGGTAACACAAGCACCAATATATAAAGGCTAATGAACAGGGCAGGTGGGCGGGCAGGGCACAGCATAATAATCCCGAGAGACGCGGAGAGGCACCTGTCTTTGCCTTCCTCCTTACACCCTCTGAAGGCCCACCAGTGACTCCCTACCAAGCGTTGTGATAATTGATTTTTAGCTCAGCGACGCTTTGCTTGAATATCTTCTTTAGTACATAATTTAGGCATGAAAAGACCCTCTCTATCTCCCAACAAAAACTATAAGACTTCCCATCCTCCTTCTCCTCCTCCTCCTCCTCCTCCTCCTCCTCCTCCTCCTCCTCCTCCTCCTCCTCCTCCTCCTCCTTCTTCAGCCCCTCTAGTACCCCTCCAGCGTGTGCTCTGAAGGTTAAACGACTTACCCAGTAAATCAACAGTCATATTTTCTCGGGGTATATTATTTTTCCCCTTTGGTCGCCTGCATTCGTATTACTCAGGGATGGCCACGTCCTCCTCCTCCTCCTCCTCCTCCTCCTCCTCCTCCTCCTCCTCCTCCTCCTCTTCCTCCTCCTCCTCCTCCTCCTACTCCTCCTCCTCCTCCTCCTCCTCCTCCTTCTGAAGTACTTAATGAATAGCACAGTGATGAACGACCCACGTGCTGAGGATCCCACTGAAGGAGGATCTTAAGCACTGACCGACGACTCCCTCACACGCAACGCCTCATGCACTGCAACGACCCCCCCCCCGCTCCCCCTTCTCTCATCACCCCCACGCCCCCCCTCAACACCCTAACGCCCCCCCTTGATCACCCCTACGCCCCCCTCAACACCCTAACGCCTCCCCTTCATCACCCTTCACGACTCCCCTCTACCCTACCACCCTCACAACTGCTACCATTCCTACTGCATCTACTATATCATTTTCCTTCCCCTCTTTCTCTCTGTTTGTGTGTCTGTGTGTGTGTCTCTTTTTATTCCTATTCCATCTATCATATCACCTACGTCTCTCTCTTTCTCTCTCTCTCTCTCTTTTTTTCTCTCTCTGTCCTTTCCTTCCCCCCGCCTCCGTATGTTCCGTTACCTGCATATACACACCTGTTCCGGCCTCACCTGTGTTGTGGTGTGGTGGTGTGGTGGTGTGGTGGTGGTGGTGGTGTGGTGAATGAGGTCAGTCTTGTCTTTGTTGTTTATTACTGGTGTTGACAGTAATGGTAATGTGGTAATACTTGTTTTGTTAATTATTTTTGTTTTTGTTATTGTTGTTTTGTTTTGTTTTTTTCTGGTTTTTCCTCCTTCTGCTTCACTTCCTGCTCCTTCTTTTGTTTGTTTTGTTGTTATTGTTTTTGTTTTATTACTATTATGTTACTACTACGACTACTACTACTACTACTACTACTACTATTGTTGCTACTGCTTCTCCATCATCATCATCATCATCATCATTATTATCATCATCATCATCAATAACTTTTTTCTCCTATTTTTCTGTTTCAATATTTTCTCTCATTTTCTATTATTTTCATGTTATTTTTTCTTCATATTTTTTCTTTCCTGTTACCAAATTTTCCTGAATGTTTCCTGAGCGGTGATTGGCGCGTCTTAGTATTAATCTTAACTACACTTAGGTGGTCTTAGAGTGTTTCATAAGGTGATTCTAACCTTCTTGGAGTCATGCCAAGAGGATGATTCTCAAGCAAGAATCATTAGTGTATAAAAATAACCTAAGATTTTTCATAATAATCTTACGTTCCACTTCCTCTTATTTTATTTATTTAGAGATAGAGACAAAAAAAGAGAGAGAAATAGTGTTGGTTAAGTGAGGTAATAGGTTTCTAAATTGAGGCTCTTAGAGGTTATTGAAGGTTTCTATTTTTTCAAGGTTGCAAAAATGTTCTGGAATTGTTGAAATTTTGTTGCTGAAATTTGTGAGTAGGAAGTAGTGGCGGTGGTGGTGGTGGTGGTGGTGGTGGTGGTGGTGGTTAAGGTTTTGTGAAGGTAAAATTGATCAATTATATAACATGATTTACCTACTCTTCAGTTTTTGTATGTGTGTGTGTGTGTGTGTGTGTGTGTGTGTGTGTGTGTGTGTGTGTGTGTGTGTGTGTGTGTGTGTGCGTGCGCGTGTGGGTCAGATGTAATTTGAATATTGTCGGAAAAAATATTTTACAATACAGTGGCTCTTTGTTTTTACTGAACACACACACACACACACACACACACACACACACACACACACACACACACACACACACACACACACACACACACACACACACACACACACACTAAGGTCGGCATTCTCTTAGCCTCACGCTCATTCTACACGAAATATACCTGCGTTGATCGCTTAACGAGTTACAACACCTGTTTATTGCGCTCTCGTTACCTGTAATAGAAAGGCGGACGCAGCTTCCTGGTTCACCAATCGCTCGTAAGGTGAGGATGGCGGGGAGGGAGTGAGGAGAGAGAGATATGGTTAGGTTGAAGGAAGGAAAGGAAAAGGTAAATAAAGTAACAGAAAGATTAGGTTAGGTTAGGTTAGGTAGGAGGTGCTGAGGGAACAACCACACACTAACTTGACTCCCTTGGGTTCGTGCTTTAAAGATGTGATTCGTGAAGCTTGTTTGCAGCTCTTTGTGATACATGACTTCACTCACACAATGATTATTTGATTTATTTCAGGATATCAAAAAATAACTATTGACGTTGCAAGATGTACTATGACAGTGATGTGGATTTGGTCTTGGTGTTAGTGAGGTTGATCTGGTTTGAGGTGACGGACGAGTAGCGGAAACATTACCGACTGAAACGAAGCGAAAAAGTACTTGGAAGGAGGAGGAGGAGGAGGAGGAGGAGGAGGTAGAAGAGAATGAGTACCCAAGGAATGTGTGATAACTGTACTTGGATGAGCGGCATTACACTCGGTACAGAAGCTTTATCATTAGTGTTCAACGTTAAGAATATACTGTATAATACCCTACCTCTATATGGCAGGCGGTACATGGCTCACTGCAAAACATAAACACACACACGAGAGAGAGATCGACAAAATATTCAACGCATCCTCATTCTTTCTGGTTATTGCCTCTTCCGCCTCAAGACTGGTGGGGAGTGATTGGGCGCCACTGTCAGATAAATTAACCGTGTGGGGTCCCCTGGGGCAGCCTGCACTCCACACCCATCTGCTCCCGAGGAAGGCAAGGCAAACTGTGATACTAAACGGAGTGACGGGCGCCGCTGACCGTACTGGCGGGCGAACAAAGGCGGTCAAGTTTAGGTATTTATAAACAACATAGGATACATAGTGCTTTAGGATACCACACAGTAATACAAGGTCACGAGAAGGTCGGGTCATCATAGCTAGAGGTCACTAACACCATCATTAAACACACAAAGCAGGTCAGGTCACCAGCTTGGTCATGATAGAACCAGTATGACCGGGCAAGGAAAGCAGACAAACAACAGCAGCGTAACCGACCTTCTTTTTGCCGCCACGACCCAGAATCTCCGTGAATGATCTGCTTAGTGTCTGCAGCAGCGGCACACCGGGACAATGTTAGACTTACTTATAGATGACTTTAAACTATATTTACACGTGTTTATAAGCGTGAGTGTGTGGTTCTCATGCGGGTGTTTACTTGTAAGACTTAAAGGGTGAAATTAATTTGGCAGAAAAGAAAGTTAAGCCCCGATCACCCTGCACCCTGCCCCCTGCCCCTCCCCTGCCAAGTCTCACCTCACCTGTTCTTCTATTCTTAAAAGTAATAAAAGCAGTAACAACGTATTAGAATTTTGCTTAGTCAGAAACCAGTTTTATCACTTTTTTTTTTTGTCAGTGTTATCATTATTCCTTTTTTTTGTTATTATTATTGTTATCATTATTAGTATTTTTTTTAGTATGAGTTGGATGGATATTTGATACATGTTTTTCTTTCTTCTTGTATATAGTTAAAAAGATTATTATAAAGGTACGAGGGGAGAGGGCTGGTAACCCCCTTAATTGGGTATATTCTTATTCCCACAAAGGAGAAGGAAGCGGAAGTAACCTTGTGTATCGCTTCATTTATTTACTTTTTTTGTTTGATAATTACGTTTCCTTATTTTTTTTATAGATAAATTTTGTATAAGGGGAAAAATATATATAAGGTAATTTATTTTTATCAATGTTTTTTATTACGATTATCACTAATACTACTAATACTAATACTAATACTACACAAAACTTAGCTATTTTTCACCTCACCGACCATAACAAAAAAACAAGAAAAAAAAGTAGAAATGCACTCAAACTGAACATCCTGAATCAACAACATAAGACCCATTTTTCCCCTCTGCTGCACTCACTGTCTTGTCAACTGAAGTGACTCGTTTCATGTTGACAGATTTAATGATTGTAATTAAAGATGCTTCCTGCTTAGCCTTCATTCTAAGCAAGGAGGAGGAGGAGGAGGAGGAGGAGGAGGAGGAAGAGGAGGAGGAGGAGGAGAGAACGTTTCTACCTTCCTCTTTGAAGCTGTTTTTCTCAGGAGTAATTTCTAAAGTCTGTTTATATCATAATTACACGTGTTTTGAGGCAACAGCTGTGTGTGGGTGTGTTGAGAGAGAGAGAGAAAGAGAGAGAGAGAGAGAGAGAGAGAGAGAGAGAGAGAGAGAGAGAGAGAGAGAGAGAGAGAGAGAGAAGAGAGAGAGAGAGGAGAGAGAGAGAGAGAGAGAGAGAGAGAGAGAGAGAGAGAGAGAGAGAGAGAGAGAGAGAAGAGAGAGAGAGAGAAGAGAGAGAGAGAGAGAGAGAGAGAGAGAGAGAGAGAGATACAAACCAGTTAATGTATAATATCGACATAAAATTGAATTAACGTCAACAGAATAACCTAATTGATAACAAATTCTTACACCGCCTCCTGAAGGAAACTCAATCCCTTATCACGACTCTAGGAACGCGAGGGAGAGTCTCAAGCTGATAAGAATAGATAGTCAAGCTTCGTGGTAAGAGAGAGGCAGCTGCACGCACTTTATAGATAAGCAAAGGATCAGATTCTCTTTATTAAGGTTGGATTCTCCGTTATTAGAATCGAGTTCATTGTCGTGTTTGAATCCTGTTTATGTTTTATTGTTACCGTGATCGATTTTCTGTTATCAGGATCGGAAGCTGTATTTGTCATGATCCTGTTGGTGTTATCAAACTTTCATTGCGGTATTTAATGGTTTTCTCTTGGGCTTAAATGGATTCTCCTCTCAGGGGGTTCGATCTTCTTGCTTCGATTATTTCACTGAAGCAGAATAGAAGTAATAACCAGATGTGCTTGAATGACCTCGTGACGTCACACTCTCTGAACCAATCACAGCCTCGGAAAGCCAACCAATCAAGAGGCGTAATCGTGACCTTTAAGTCCAAGTGGAGTGGAGAGGAAAAAAATTACTCAGTTGGTATCAGGACGGAATGCAGAGGTCACATTTTGCATCTGAGGAAAGCCGCCTTAATAGCGCATTTTAGGGGTCTTATCAGCTTATCATCAGGTAGGGGCAAGGTGTAGGGGCAGGGAGGGATAACGAAAGACACGTCCCACACCTCTATCACTGACACTATCAACACTGAACCCGAAAACTAGACGTAAATGACAACCTCTTCTCACGCTCTGATGGTGAGGGTCGCAGCGGCCTGTAGGAAGATGACAGGGACGAGGAATACAAGACAATAGGGTGTGTGTCCCTGGCTGGGGTGTGTGTAGTGTGTTCTGGTAGTGTGTTGAGGACCTGTCACTTACCTTCTTGTTTTATAGGAATTATGGGGCTGTGTGTGGTGTGTGGACTTGATACTTGAAGATTTGTAGTGTATATTTTTTCTCTGGTTAAGGAAAGGAAGGAAGGGAAAGGGAAGGAAGGAAGAACAGAGGAAAGTTAAGTGAGTGTTAGGTTGTCATCTCTCTATCCTCGTTTTCTTTATGTAGTGTTATGGTCTCTATTATGATTTTTTTTCCCTTGAGATATGAAAACATAAGAAAACGCATCAATTTATCGATGTTCTCTACTCTATTTTATGATTCTTCTCCCAGTTTGTGTTATTTATAGTTCTGTTGTCTATACTTTAACCTTAACCTTCATTCTCTTTGTAATAGCTCCAAGACACGTTTAATAAGAGTCAAAACTTACTCAAACCTCTTTTCATTCTCTTTCTCAGTCTCTCAGTCTCTCTCTGTATCACCTTCAGTGTTGTGAGGTCTGCCCTGTCGTTGGTTCCTTGACTAATCCCTTCGTCCTCCCAACATGGTATTATCACCGTTGGTTTTTGTTGTGTTTGCAAGAGATAAGAGTTGTAAAATGAGCTGAAAGAAGGTCTCGCTAAATGCAACTTCCAGGGGAGACAAGGAACGGTTTGGCTTCAGTGTGTATTAAGATTTTAGGTTTTGATATCGAAGGAAGAGTGGAAGGTGAGGTGAGGACATGAAAGGTGGATGTAATGATGTGGTAGTGAGAGAGAGAGAGAGAGAGAGAGAGAGAGAGAGAGAGAGAGAGAGAGAGAGAGAGAGAGAGAGAGAGAGAGAGAGAGAGGGAGAGAGGGAGAGGGAGAGGGAGATACAAAAAGAACAAAATAATGACTGTTTGCCTGTCTTTTAAGGGAAAATTTTTGTAGGAAGAAGAAGACACAAGGAAAATATGTAAAGCGAGGGACGTAAAGGAAAGTTAGAAGGCAGAGGAGGAGGAAGAATAAGAAGAATAAGACACCAGCGGAGGAAGAGGAGGAGGAGGAGGAGGAGGAGGAGGAGGAGGAGGAGGAGGAGGAGGAGGAGGAGGAGGAGGAGGAAGGGTAATAAAAGTAGTTGAAGGAGGAGGAAAAAAGTAGAAGAATGAGGAGGAGGAGGGGAGGAGGAGGAAGAGGAGGAGGAGAGGAGGAGGAGGAGGAGGAGAGGAGGAGGAGGAGAGGAGGAGGAGGAGGAAGAGGAGGTGTATTGTAGTGTAGGTGAGGGTCCTCCTGCTCCACCAATCCTCAATCACCACTCACAGACTCCAGATTAGATGATTAAATGCTAATTCCCTTTCGATAGGATCTTCATTGCCCCTGAACGATTTAGGAACCCAAGGGGGAGGATGATTAGACTCCTCACAGCGAGATGGATCATTAGTGAATTCTTCTTAATGATTGAGGTTAAAACTTCCAACGCATTCCAAAGAGGATAATTTGGGCAACTTTATGTGTTTATGGTGAAGGTGAGTGAATGTTTGGCGTCGAGTCTCATTCAGGTTTAATTGGTGTTTAATAAAGGCGATAAAATGTGATGTACGTTGTCTCAGCGCTGTAGACTTAGTGATTAAGTGTGAATTGTGCGTTTGTGTATCTAGAAGGTAACATTGTGCTGGTGTTTAAGATGCACATAGCGTCAAAACACTTCACTTCCACCTTCATCCACGCTTCACTTA
Source organism: Cancer borealis (assembly GCA_036785275.1). Classification (NCBI taxonomy): domain Eukaryota; kingdom Metazoa; phylum Arthropoda; class Malacostraca; order Decapoda; family Cancridae; genus Cancer; species Cancer borealis. Next base: position 30,125 of record JAXIVD010003163.1, read on the forward strand.
TGCGTTTTATCATATTTTTTTCCTCCTACTTTATCGACCCGTGATCTAAATGACAATGAGGTGGTAATTTAACATTGTTTTATAATAAGAGTTCACCACGCCAACACAACGCACCATCACCTTAGAAACCCAAACTTATGATAACCAAAAAAAACACGTGGAATTTCCTGACCAAAAATACGCAAAACTTAATAATGATAATAAATTTTAGTTAGCTTCAGTACCTTGCTTACACGTGTCCTGAGACGAGACGAGACCAGCTTCCAACACCTGGTCCTTACCTGTCCCTAATGCAACAACAGGTGTGAGGTTCAAAAAACGATGCGACTTACCTGGCGATTCCACTTAAATAATCCCATATCGACGAATAATCCGGAATATAATCGGATAACATGACGGAAGGACGAGAGTGATAGATATATATAAAAAAAACACAATACAATCACACTACTACCATAGTCTATACAGTTATTGTTATTGTCAAGGCTTCACCCACACCTGAGGCTCGAACAGGTGTGTTGTAGATGACAGGTAGAGAGACACTCCTTTGTGCCTCTACCTTAGGGCAGCTTGTGTTCCTGTCTCACGGCTCAACACCTGTAATTGAACTACAGCACAGGTAATCCTTGTGACGTAGACACCTACAGGTACCTACGCTGAGTCCCCCTCGAGAGAGATTATATCTACATCCTCTACTCCCCCTCCTTTTGCCTCCCCTCTCTCTCTCTCCCCTCAGGTAGCGACGCAGCTGGGGCAGGGAGGGAGGGAGGGAGGGAGGGTGAAAGTGATGAATTGGATATGAATGTGAAGGGGAAGGAAGGTGATAGCGCTGAAAGGGAGGGTGAGGTAAGGGAAGGTAAGGGAAGGGGAGGGTGAGGGTAGGGAGGGAAGGGGATGATAGGGAAGGAAGATTATGGTATGGCAGGGGAGGGAAGGGTATGGAGGGAAAGTAGAAGAGGAGGAATTAAGATTGGAGGTAATAATGTATGAGTGGAAGAAAATAGAGAAGAGAAGAGATGTAAATGAATGAGATATGTAATGATGGGAGAGAAGGAGAGAGAGAGAGAAAAAAAAATGTAGGATAACTGGATGAAAATAATTAGAAAAAAAGAAGAAAGACCGCAATGGTGAGAAAGCAGAAGGAGGAGGAGGAGGAGGAGGAGAACCGGAAGAAAACCAGTAGTAGAACAACACACACACAAAAAGAAAATAATACAAGAGTACACAAGTTTGTCTGTCTGTCTGTGTGTCTGTATCTGTGTGTCTGTCTGTCTGTGTGTGTGTCTGTTATCATCAGTAGGAGTGAAATGTCTTCTATTATCTCTTAACGTAAAGGTGGTAATGAGGTCGGTTCTCACGGGCTCGTCGCCATTATAAACTGAACCACTAAGGCCACTCCCACCTCTTAATGCCTTCTCCTCTAAACCGGACCGGCGCGCACTTCGGATCCGGCTCAACCGTAACCGGACTTGAAATGATGTTCCAGTAGTTGTAAAGGCCTCTGGATCTGCTTAACACGGATATCCGGTTATTGTTTTTTTTTGCTCGCTCTCTCAAAAAAAAAATGAGGAAAAGAATGTGATATAAATGACTTAAATGTTCTTCAATAGGACGTGAATTTACTACTTTTATTACTTCAACTTTGCAATTTATTCTACAAGTAAGACAAGCGTTGGAGAGATCACGTACTACACATAATTATAACGAACCAGATGGATAAATAGATCAAAGTTAGATGCTTAGAATAATAATAATAATAATAATAATAATAATAATAATAATAATAATAATAATAAAGTGAAAAAAGTCGTACTAGGAATAAATAGATTAAAAGTTAAATGCTCAGAATAATAATAATAATAATAATAATAATAATAATAATAATAATAATAATAATGGTGAGATCACGTACTACACAGAATTATAACGAACCATTTTAACACACTACATTAACACGCACTGGAATACGACCAAGATTTTTACCAAATACAAAAAATAAAAACAGCAAAAACATAACACGAAAAAAAGAATATATATACATACAAGAACAGGTTTTTGGATCATCAATAAAAGCTGTAGAATCAATAATCCTAAATAGTTTGCATGGAGTAGTAGATTACGATTCAAGATTATGCTAATGACCCACTAATGATGGTTATGGTGATGATAATGATGATGAGTCTGAGGAAGAGGAGTGTGAGGGAGACTCTGATCCTACCTTGGAGTTAATGATTATAATGAGGAGGATGAGGAGCAGGTAGTGGTGTTGGTGGAGTGGTAGTGGAGTGGTTGTGTATGGTAGTGGTAGTGGTAGTGGTAGTGGTGTGGGAGGAAGCAGCTGTATGACCTGTTTCGTAGAGGTCATGATAACAACTGGACTGGTTTTAGGTAATGTCTGTGGGATGATATGACCTTTTCTCCACCTTTCTATATCTCTTTTCCATCATTGTTATCTTGTTCTCATCACCTCTTGTTCCTTACTTGTTTATAATACTTCTTTGTTTTGTTTTTATCTTTATTTTCTATCTTTATCATCCTTTTCCTTGCATTTTGTCGTTCAATCCTCACCTTAAGAGTAATATATCATTAAGGTGTAGATATTTACCTGTTCGTAATTACCTTCTGTCTCACCTGGATGCTAAACTCAGGTGAGCTCAATCAAGGAGAAACAGCAACAGGTGTACATAGTATTTTCAACCTATATACTCTCTGATCTCAATTTTTTTTTAATAGTGTCGATAAATTTCATAGTTATCGTAGCCTTTCCTCAGTGTGTATATATAATTACGATGATGCAGGTGAGTATACAGGTAGCATTAATCACGTATGATAATTCTATGTATTTCCCTGTACAATATGTGTTCAACGATGTACTATATCAAGCAATTACGTGTCAATACATCACGACTCAACCTGACATTTCCTGCACCTGATTTTTTTTCCTCCGTTCATGTGATCCTTTTAAACCTACATTTCCCAGCTGAAGGCAAGGGCGTCACCTTCACCTCAGCCTTGCACGGAACATCAATAAACACGTGTACAATCACATCCCCTCATTTCATGCATCAACCTGAAATTTCCTCTCCATCCCTCGGTACTTTTTTTTCCCCCTTGTAGGTAATCATTTTAACCTATATTTCCCACATCACACTGAGGGCGTATCCTCCACCTCCTTCCTCCTCTCGTACACCTTCACCCTCACCTTCCCTGACCTTGTCGTGAGGGCAGGTAGCGTCTCACTGCCCACCTTTTTGCTGGCCCAGAAATAACATGTTGTATAAACGGTGTGAGTGGTGGTGGTCGGGGCCGCTGACGAAGGTGTGAGGTGAGGTGGCCACAGACAGTCTATTTGAGGAGGATTATGCATGCGGACACCACCTGTGAATAAGCGAAAGGTGTACTTGATACAGATGAATTAGCATACCACAACACCGTCCCTCTAAGGCTGCAGTTTAAACTAACCATTTCGTCCCCGGTCTCGCGCATAAGTTGAGAGAGATAGAGAGAGAGAGAGAGAGAGAGAGAGGGAGAAAGAAATAATAATGATAATAATAATAGTAATAATAATAACATATTCTAAGCCTTGGACATCAGCTTGTAATAGTACTACATATAGGAATGCTGTAATATCTTGTTGTAATTTGTGTTATAAAATGCTGCTCTGTGTGTGTGTGTGTGTGTGTGTGTGTGTGTGTGTGTGTGTGTGTGTGTGTGTGTGTGTGTGTGTGTGTGTGTGTGTGTGTGTGTGTGTGTGTGTGTGTGTGTGTGTGTATATATTATCAAATTAATCGAGATGGTAGTTAATAGTTATATACAAAGACTCACATGTACTGAAAAGTTATGAAATAATTGTAATAGATTGTTGTTGTTGTTGTTGTTGTTGTTGTTGTTGTTGTTGTTGTTGTTGTTGTTTGATGGTGTCATTATCATTTTATTTTTGTTTTTCTATTATTATTATTATTATTATTATTATTATTATTATTATTATTATTATTATTATTATTATTATTATTATTATTATTATTATATTGTTGTTCATTTATTTACATCATTTTCCTCTTCCTCTTCTTCTTCTTCTTCTTCTTCTTCTTCTTCTTCCTTTTCGTCCTCCTCTTATTCTTCATCTTTATTCTATTCTTCCTCATCTTCTAATTTTCAGTCTTCTCATTTTCTTTCATGTATATATTCTTCATCTCTTTTTCATCATCATCATCATCATCATCATCATTGTTCTTATTGTTATCATCCTCCTCTTTCTACTTTTTCAGATATTTCTTAATCTTCCTCTCCTCCTCCTCCTCCTCCTCCTCCTCCTCCTCCTCCTCTCTCCCCTCGACCTCCCAGAACCTAGTAGGAAAATTACTGAGTTGGTCTGCGATTGCTTTTTGTTTTTATCCCCCGTCCTAATGCCACGCTAGAGGAGGAGGAGGAGGAGGAGGAGGAGGAGGAGGAGGAGGAGGAGGAGGAGGGTAAGGCCAAGTAGCTGACTCCTCTCCTCACCTTCTCTTCCCTCCTCCTCTCCCCCTTTTCCGTTTTCTTACCTCCCTTACTATCTCCCTCCTTCCTCCATTCTCCCTCCTCCTTTCTTCCTACCTGTTCCTGTTTATTCCCTATTTATGTCTCTCCTTCCATCCTTCCATTCCTCTATATCCTTCCTTCTATCCTTATCCCTATCCTTCTCTTTCCTTCACTATCTATCGATCCTCTTACATTAACACTACTGTCTATTTGTAAGTGTCTTTCGCTCTAACACGCCGCGAGAGAGAGAGAGAGAGAGAGAGAGAGAGAGAGAGAGAGAGAGAGAGAGAGAGAGAGAGAGAGAGAGAGAGGTGTGTGTTGGCATGAGAGCAGCAAGAACAGGAGTACTAGTAGTCCTCCTCCTCCTCTCCCTCCTCCTCCTCCTCCTCCTCCTCCTCCTCCTCCTCCTCCTCCTCCTCCTGAAGGTGACCCGTTTGGCTACCTTCCTTCGCTCCCCAAAAGGCTTCTTCAATCGATTCTCATTTTATTGTTATTTAATTTCAATCTTCAACTATTAACGATTCTATTAAAATTCTTCCTTTTGTTTCTTTATACTTTTTGGTTTTTTTTTTTCTTATTAAAGTGTATTGGTCATTTATTAAGTTATTTTATATATCTTTATTTTTATTTTTTTTATTTATATTTTTTTTGTTTTGTGTTTTAGGTTGTGATTATTTCTTTTATTTAGTTTATTTCGAGTTATTTAGTTTAAGTCATTATTATTATTATTATTATTATTATTATTATTATTATTATTATTATTATTATTATTATTATAGTGGTGTTGATGAAACTTAACTGATTTAGTTTTGACTCTTAAATTCTCTATTAGATGTTCCATTGTGTGTGTGTGTGTGTGTGTGTGTGTGTGTGTGTGTGTGTGTGTGTGTGTTTACGAACATAATGAGAGAGAAAAAAAAAAGAGAAAGAGAGAGAGAGAGAGAGAGAGAGAGAGAGAGAGAGAGAGAGAGAGAGGAGAGAGTGAGAGAGAGAGAGAGAGAGAGAAATGCGTTCACATTCATTATATTCGTGTACACGTTGGAATGTTCAGTGCGTGGGGGCAACGGCACAGCTCCCCCCACCCCCCCTTCCCTCCCTTCCCTTCCCCACCTCCCTTCCCTTCCCCTTCACCTGCTGGGAATGAGCCAGAATCCCCCTCCTCCCTCCCCTCCCCTCCCAGCTCATCACGGCTCTATGGGGATGCTGAGTGGGCCGTGTATCTTCCCCTTCACACTGTATCTGATAAGGACAAGGAAGGGAAGACGTGCTGCAAGATTTGCCCTTCCACGTATCCATTAACGTGACCTTTAAGAGAAGTGATGGATGCAGCCCCCTATCCTTCCCTCCCCTTCCCTTCCCTTCCTTCCCTTCGTTGGTGCTTCAGTGTTGCTCTCCCTTCCCTTCCCCTACACCTATACCCTACGCCCCTTTCCCAGGTGTTTGTAAGGGTGGGGAAGGGGTGGAGGCCTTACGTCACTGTGGCAGGAGGTGGCGTCGTTCGCTGACCCTTGTAGTGGTGGTGGTGGTGTGTGTGTGTGTGTGTGTGTGTGTGTGTGTGTGTGTGTGTGTGTGTGTGTGTGTGTGTGTGTGTGTGTGTGTGTGTGTGTGTGTGTGTGTGTGTGTGTGTGTGTGTGTGTGAGCCTCGGTAGCCCATCAACACAACCTGGAATTAGACTACATTCAGACCAGCTTCCAGTCGAGTTTTGAGGGCGTTTCCTACACACTCAGTCCAGGGCGAGGCGTGCACGTGTCCAGGTCAGGTCCAGGCAGGCAGGCAGGCAGGCAGGCAGGCAGGCAGGCACAGGGCCACCGGAGGCAGCCCTTGACACTCTACACACGACTCTTCATCCCAGAATGACTGTAAATCTCCGCCCTTCATCCATTTGCATCACAAATCATCAATGATTTACTTTAATAGTTTTCTCTAATCAGTTTATTATGCGAGGTATGCATAAAGGTGTGGTGGGCCCTTATGTGTTTGATATATGACACCTGGACGCGTGCAACACCTCCCTCGTTAACGGTGCCTTCCTCATCAAGGCAGACCCTCGTCGGCACCTCAGGTGCAGCGGGCGGCGGGCGGGCGGCGGGCGTGGAGGCAGGCTTGGGGGCGGCGATGGCGTCCGCCACTCCGCCGCCGCCTCGTCCATCACCACTCTGGACTCTCATAGTTAATTGCTACTTCCCGGGTATTGATCTAGAGGAGCTTGTTAGTGTACGGGCCATTGCACGCCACCAAATGAACTTCGTGCGTGGCGTTGCAACGAGGCGAGGAGCGTCGTGCCTGGCCACCTGCCTCCCGCGAAGCACCGTCCACCCACCCACCCACTCACCCCCACCTAACACCACCTAACACCGCAAGGACCAACTAAACAAAACACAACACAACACACACACCATCATCCCAGCCACACTGAAGCGGCAGGAACGTGTCCCAAACACTGTGGTTACCGGCGGGACATGATTAATACGTGAAACTCTCGCGCTCAGCCCACGGGCACACGCTGCTCTGTATGCACTGCCTGGCACTCTCGCCGCCAGCTGAGGGGGTGGGGGGGGCGGGGCACGGGTGGGGTGAGGGGGACGAGGAGCGGAAAGATGATGGATAGCACCTTGCCTCCCCTGCCTTTCCTCCCTGCAGCGGCGTGGAAGGGTAATGTCCCGTTCCAGTCCCTTAAGGTTACTGACACAGAATGAAGGGAAAGCGTGGCGGTGGTGGTGGTGGTGGTAGTGGTGGTGGTGGGGTTAGGTGGTGATAATGGTAGTGTTATGGTGATGTTATGGTGTGTATGGTGACGGTGTTGCCTTATCCTTGGTTACAGTACAAGGCGTCATTACAGTTGAGTGACAGGCAGGGGGAGGGTGACGGTGGCGTAATGGTGTTAGAAGCAGTGGTGGCGTTAATGGGCGTCACTTCGACATCCCAGGATTCGATACCTGTTGATAAAAGGTGAAGGTGCCAAACTACCTGTAGACTAGGGAGGACAGGTGATCCAGTGTACCTACCTTACCTGTCCTCCTACCTGTGTGTGTGCTCATTTGTCTCTCCTCCTTTACCTGTTTCGAGTCTCAAGTTAAAATTTTCGTCTGTAGAATATTCAAGTTAGAGCCGAAGGGTAAGTAGGATAAAGTTATTACATTCTTTTGTTTTGCGCGCGAAAACAAATCACTTCTGTCACTTTTTTGCATCATTAACTCTGTGATATATGAGAGAAAAATCATATGCTCGACTCCAACACATGAGGAAGAAGGAGAAAAAAAAAATAATATAAATAATCCCATTCCCCTTTCAAGCAGGTAATGACTCAAGCAGACCTATTAAAAAGTACAACCACTTACAACACACTAATAGCAGAAGCCGTCTTTTAATTTTAGACTACCTGAGATGATTGCTACAGAGAGAAATGTCTTGTATAATTAGTCCTTAGAGATTACCGTGACAGGTGAGGTATAGAGTAGCCAGGTACAAAGGCAGGTAAGTGCAGGTAGGCAAGACGTGCTGTGGTTGGAAGTGTACGTGAAATGTAACTTCATAACCCGTCAAGTAACAAATACGTACACAGAGGTATTAAGCACGTCAGGAATTAAGTACAAGAAGGAGAATGTACATAGCAATTAACGAGGTGATTATGTACGTGGTGATGTTAAGTGTAAAGTGGATGGTGATTACATAACAGGTGGGACGGTGAACAGGTAAGATACAGGTGCAACAAGGAGCACAGTGTGGCGAAGACAAGATAAAAACACAGGCAAGAATAAAGAGAAGAAGACAAAGATAGATGATAACTTCACCATAACAAACGAAGAGGAGAATACATGTACAATAAAAAAATAGAATAAGAGAAGGAATGAAAAAATAAAACACAACACAATATATTCGCAAAAAATAGATAAAACGTTAAAAGCATCAAAGGAAATATTGAACGTAGCACCTAACTTCATATTTCTTATTTTATCTCCAAACACATTGACGATATCGAGACGAGAGACTGACTGCACCTCCAAGCATCATATTTTCCGAACACGTGTGAGTTTGAAATGTTAAAAAGTATATTAACCTCACACCTATAATACCAATCATACAGGTAATTACAGGTGTTTCAGGAGGACTTATAGATATATGAACTTAATAGATGCACACACGAAGGAGTTAATAAAAAGACGAAGGTATGTTATGAATATATATGTTTTACTTCTCCTCCTTCCCTTTTATCTCGCTCCGTTGCAAAGAATAATCGAGTCTCGTGTCGTGTCAAATCATATCAAGCTGCCCATCTTCCTCCTCCCTACGAGACAACCCCGACAACATGCCCTTCCCACCCTCCCTTAACGATGACTCCTCCACCCACTCCACTCCCTCCATCCATCCCCTCAACTCCCTCTCCACCCACACACTCCCTCCACTCCGCAGGTTAGGGTCCGTCAGGTGATCGGCGAAGCGTTAATACCTGACTCATGATGAAACAATGTGGAAGATTTGATACTGTAGGTGGATAAGAAGGATTGGAAGTGGATTTATGTCTCTATTTTGTTTATATTTTTTTTTATTATTATTGTTTTTAGTATTAATTTTTATTTTGTTTGGCTTGAAATTTACTCTTTTTTTTTTATATAATTGTGATATATGTTATGTTATGTGATTTTTTTTTTCTTCTCTCTCTCTCTCTCTCTCTCTCTCTCTCTCTCTCTCTCTCTCTCTCTCTCTCTCTCTCTCTCTCTCTCTCTCTCTCTCTCTCTCTCTCTCTCTCTCTCTCTCTCTCTCTCTCTCTCTCTCTCTCTCTCTCTCTCTCTCTCTCTCTCTCTCTCAACCTGCATCATAATACTTTTCTTCGGTGTATTTTCAGTAAAGTTTAACCTTCCTCATATTGCTGGTCACTTAATTATCTTCACCTGTACTTAATTTAATATATGAACCTCACTAATCTCTATAGACATCACACTCTGTATCTTTATTTTCCTATCTTACACACATTTTTCCTCCACCTCTAAATTTGTGAAAAGGGAGAAAGATTGTGTTATGGATTTATTTCCACTCCAGGTAACCTCTTCTCATTATCAAACAGGACAGGTAAGAATGGTGTAGTTTAGGCAAGTATTGATTTTTTGGTTATAGACTGGTGGGTGAAGATTTATAACGGTGTTGTAGTTGTAATGCGTGATTTTACCGGGAGGATTTACAAGCTCCGTAATGTAGCTCTCACTGGTTTGGTTTTAAATTGTGTTGTGTTGCTTTTTCTACTCTTTCCATCTTTCCTTCTCATCCTCTCTTGTTATTTTTCTTTCTCTTTCTCTTCCATGCGTTTTATACAAGAAGATGAATATATATATTAACTGAAATCTATGTATATGTAAAGCAGATATGATTAGTGTTTTAAAATAGTGACAATATGTTTTATTAATATTATGAAAACAAGTATTTTTTGGGGTAACAGAATAATACACATTGACCTAATTATTGTCATGGTATAATAATGAGAGGAAAAAATAATGTTGGAAGCTAATTTTATGGAATGAAAATCTGGTTGAGGGAAAAAATGAGGTTAAAATTGAGGTTAATGATTGTTTTTATACATTAGAACATTTATATATTTTTGTGTATTATTAAATGATGTTATCTCTCTCTCTCTCTCTCTCTCTCTCTCTCTTCTCTCTCTCTCTCTCTCTCTCTCTCTCTCTCTCTCTCTCTCTCTCTCTCTCTCTCTCTGCAATCTTATTAACGTTGATTTTCACTCGATAAGGCAAGGTAAGCAGCAGCCAGACTAAGAATGTGTTACCTTAATCCATGACGGAAAGTCTATTAAACACAAAAATATTCTCCATTAATTATATTCTTACATACTTATAATTCTGCTGCGGCCACTTATAAGCAGGTGTGTTAACGGGAATACTGCAGGCGAGGAGAGGAGAGGAAAGGGATGTCGTAGTAAATTATGAAGAATATTACACCTTTTGTTTTATATTTGGTATTTATAAGTAAGTAATTTGTGGTTCATTAATTCCAGTAACTTAACACGAATCAATGTCTTGTTTAAGTAAGAGATTCATTAGATTAACAGAGAGAGATAGAGAGAGAGAGAGAGAGAGAGAGATAGAGATAGAGAGAGAGAGAAAAAGAGATAGAGAGAGAGAGTGTGAGATTATTGGAGGAAATATAATATATAAAATTGTTGTTTTTAATGACTTGGACAACCTAATTATTTACCTGGAAACATAAATAAATAAATGTGAGGCCAGGTAATAGCGCTTCATCAGACCTTAATTAAAACATCATCAGCCGCCGTCTGCATAACTCACCTTGCTGATTAGATAATTGACACAGGTGAATACATCGTGATTACCTGGCAGCTTCACCTGGACTGTTACCTGTTACCTGGACCCCCTCCTTACCCTACCCTACCTGTCTTTCTTTCTTTTTTTCTTTCTTTTTTTCTCTATTGATTTAATACCTTATCCCATCCTCTCTTTCTCTCTTTTTTTTCTCATATAATTTAATTTTCTCTTTCCTTTCTTACTTCATATGACTAATTTTTCATTTTTTTATTAGAAAAATGAAAATTGCAGGAAAAAAAATAGATATACAAGAAATTTTCCTCCTGGCTTCTGTTTCCTTGACGGTGTTGCAAGGTGAGGGAAGGAAAAAGAGGGGAGAGTCGCGTGAAGGAATACAAGGGGAAGGAAAAAGGGGAGACATGGTGACTTGTGAGGGGAGGGAAGAAGGGGAAGAGAAGGTGTGATAGATGGAGAGATTTGATGAAAGATAATTACTGAAAGAAGGAAGAAATAACAAAACGAAGAGAGAGAGTGAGAGAGTGAGAGAAAGAGAAAAATCAAGTCTAACATCATATATATCAAACAGAAAATATCACTATAATTTTAAGCCAAAAAATACAACCTTAACCTCAATAACTTTCTAAAAACTCTTTGGAAGCTTAAAAAAAAAAAATCAGTGAATGAAAGCAATTTGTGTGATCTAATTCATCCACATTCTTCAATAATCACATTTACGCATCATGAATAAAAATCTCACTAGTGTAAAAATGAATAATAATTGAATAAGATACTTGACATTCCATCGTAAGTGACATTTTTTACTTAAAACCTAATTATTGTTTCTATTGATCGAGTTAGAATTATATTTTTTTTACTATCAAAGCATCTTTCTAAAGCTATTTGATTCCTCTCTTCCTTCCTCCTCCTCCTCCTCCTCCTCCTCCTCCTCCTCCTCCTCCTCCTCCTCCTCCTCCTCCTCCTCCTACTTCATCTAATTCCTGATGTTCATGCTTCTATTTATTTCTTCTAGTACTTATTCTTCTTCCTGCCTGACTCCTACCTCCCCCCTCCCCTCCTCCACCCCCAACACATCCTCCTCCTCCCCCCAACACACCTGCGGCTCTTTGTCACAGTCCACACCTTCTGTCTTGCACACTCTACACTTCCTCTCATGTACACTTCTATACTACATGACACTCCCCTTTTTACGCTCCTAACTAATAGCAGCGGGAGTGGCAGGCGGCAGGTGGCAGGATCAGCACCAACAACAGTGATAAACCTTGCCTGCCACGCCTCGCTACAACACTTTATTGATACACTAAACGTTGGAAAGGAATCTGAAGTGTGAAGCATTGAAGTGTAGCACGAAATATTGTAAAAAAAAAATAATGCGGTGATTTTATTTTAGTTGTAAAGCTTAAAGAGATTCTGATTATTTGATAGAAATTGTGTTTTGATTTATGAAACTTCAAATAAAAATAATAAGTAAGTAAATCAGGACAATTGTGATACTTAAGGAGGACGATAAGATCAATAGAGGCAAGAAATACTTTATTATTATTATCATTACTACTATTATCATCATCATTATTTTCGTAGTGTACGTAAAACAGCTACACACCATCTTACCCAGTGCACATAAACACACACGCATCACTATAACCCGACACAGCCGCCGCCTTGTTGAGTCCGTCGCATTATTTGCCTCCAGACCCATAAGGTTTGTTCAGCTGTTTGCTTATAAAGGTGAGGCAGCGTGTTCGTTAGTTATCAAGGTGGTACATCAAGGAAGCGGAGGAGCGGTGTTAGTTGTCATCTGCTCCTCTTCCCTCCATTGATCGGGTCTACTTTTCCTCCACCTCCTCCTCCTCCTCCTCCTCCTCCTCCTCCTCCTCCTCCCCCTCCTTTTCCTCCTCCTCTGTTCCTGAAATAGAAAAATTAGAAAGCATTGCATATTTTCACCAAACAAGATTACGATTTTTTTTCGGTCTCTCTCTGGTAACATTCTCAAACTCTCTCCTGCTTTCAATGTGGTGTTGTGGTGGTGTTGTGGTGTTGTTGTGGTGTTGTTATGGTGTTGTGGTGTATCTATAAGGCTGTGTATAGTGAATATAGTGCCAGAACTTGACTATTTTTAGCATATCAGATTCACTTATTTTTTTACACTTCCACTCGTCTTAAAAAAAAAATCAGTAGTGAATAGATATGATGTTGTAGTACTAATGTTTATATTTGTCTGCTTATCTATGACACTGAAGTTTTATTATTGTACTTTCTAAAGACTTAAAAATAATATGATGTTAGTATGTAACTCTTCCTTTTATTGGCTTTAACAAAAACTTACGTCAGAAGATAAACAATTAGCATATCTTACATTAAAACAGAAGAAAATAAGGAGACTGCAAAAGGCTCTTATGCACCTAACACTTCTATATTTCTACATTTCTATATTGTAACGTAAATCATCATACCTTTGTCATTATTTTATATTTAACATTAACTTTCCTTCAGGTGGTCAACGCTTCTATAAACAGACCAGATACATGATAAAAAATGATGTTTTAGTATCAAGATCAAGGAACTGTATTTAGCTCAGGTATAACAAGGTGTGGAACCAACCTACTTTACCTGTTCCGGGCCAGGTAAATAAATGTAACGTGTAATTAGTGTGTTCATTCATCATTTGTTAAGTGTTAAGATGCAGCTCATTTCAGTGTTATTCTGTGTATTATTTTTAGTGGTATTTCAAAATGATTAGGTAAACTTTATGTATTTTTGTAAATGTTGTGTATTTAGAGTTATAGGTATAGATAACACGTATTATACTAGTTGAATTGACTTTTATAGGAAGGGGATATTTCATTACACACACACACACACACACACACACACACACACACACACACACACACACACACACACACACACAGACACACACAGGTATCACGGTCCAGGCTGTCGTAGTTTGACTAATTAAAACTCATTAGAACCATAATTATCACCTTCATACCTACACCTCACTATTTATGACACACTCTGGTCCTAAAACACCCCATTTAGTGCCTCGGAACCCCTTAGTTTGCTGCAATAACTAACTTGATCTAATCGTTTCATAAGCAGGTCTATGACATTTGAAAAGAGTCGTTCAGATTTAATTTTCTTTTTTGATATCTTTTTTTTTTTCATGTTAGTATATAAATTTTTTTCTGCCTCAGAGAAAATATTTTTGTGTTATTTATTTGTTTTCAATATTTAATTTCTTTTTCTTTTTTCTTCGCCTTTTCTTCTTCTTTTTCTTCACTTTTTTTTTTGTGTGTGTGTCTATAGCAATCTTGTGAATGAGATTGAACTGCCAATACCATAACGCGATTGTTTTATAAAGAACTTAATTTTTTCATTCACTTCGTTCCCTATTCTATTATTACTCGTATATACACACACACACACACACACACACACACACACACACTCTCTCTCTCTCTCTCTCTCTCTCTCTCTCTCTCTCTCTCTCTCTCTCTCTCTCTCTCTCTCTCTCTCTCTCTCTCTCTCTCTCTCTCTCTCTCTCTCTCTCTCTCTCTCTCTCTCGAGTAATTATTCAAGGTAACGAGGCTAATTAGTGGCCAGACAGGTGTTCTTAGGTGCTCAGCTCACTCTGTCGTATAATAGCAGTAATTTATTGCCTTCGATTGACAAGTATTAGTAACCAGTAGAATGCTGTTGATGTTGAGTTGTTGTTGTTGTTGTTGTTTTTGTTTTTTTTGTATTATATATTTATCACGATAGATTTATGCTATTTGTGTTTTTGTTTTTTTTGTCTCCCAGAAGTTTTTTTCCCCATGTTCTATTATATTACATATCACTTATACTTTTCAGACCTATTGTATTTCACTACCATTTCCAATACTTATTTCCACTTTATTATATACACATACATACTAGGTCTTAGGTATGATGTGTGTGTGTGTGTGTGTGTGTGTGTGTGTGTGTGTGTGTGTGTGTGTGTGTGGGTGTGTGTGTGTGAGTGTGAGGGGAAGGAGAAAATGCTGTTTAATGTTTAGAAAGATTAATCAATACAATTTTAGTTCAATATTTCCTATAATTCATTAAGTTTCTCTAAGGAATGTTGTTACTAATTAAGGTATTATATTTTTTCCAGGTATATCGTGGCCTCAGCGTTCTTGTGTGAGTACTAGGTGTTTTTGTTATAGTTAATTAGTTAGAAGGTGAACTTGATACTACAGGTGAGAGAATATTGGTGGTGTGTTAAGATGATTTGTTTTTGGATTATGATGTGAAGGACTCTCAGTTTTTTCGTTTTCATTTGTTTTCTGAATTTTTGTAACTCGTTTCTGTATTTTTGGAACACGAATCAAGACTTTTTTTCAGTTTTATTTTTCTTAACTCGTTTACTCAATTTCGTATTTATTTTCTTAGTGTTACATAATTTTTGGATTTTAGGAACACGAATCAAATTTTTTTTCAGTTTTTTTCCTTAATTCGTTTACTAAATTAGTTTCTATATTTTAGGAACACGAATCAAGGTTGTTTTTTTCAGTATTTTCTTAACTCCTTCACTCAATTAGTTTTTGTATTTTAGGAACATGATATAAAATTGCTCTTGGTTCATCTAGATCATCTTAGTTTCAAGGTCAAAGTTAAGTGTATTACCAGCGATGCAGTAACTTTATGTGGAGGTAATTGTCGGTTTCCTCAAGTTGTGCCGCTCAATTTGTTAGAGAATGTTTGTGTTTCTTATTGTGTGCGTTAGGAGAGGCGTGACGGGATAATGGTTGCTTGCGTCACCCGTTCCAGCTAACTTGGCGGACCGTGACGTATATCCTCCTTACGTTACCGCCTTGTAGCGTCACACTGTCACCGTCGAGGAGTCACTGTGCTTTAATTCACAGTAATCTTGGTTGAATTTAACGCCGCTGAAAGCAAATTGGAATATAAAGTCCATTTAAATCACAAGGGAAGAGAATATTTAAGTTCAGGTACAAGGGAAAATGTGTATTGTTTTGGAAATTGTACACACACTAAGCTTGTGTGTGTGTGTGTGTGTGTGTGTGTGTGTGTGTGTGTGTGTGTGTGTGTGTGTGTGTGTGTGTGTGTGTGTGTGTGTGTGTGTGTGTGTGTGTGTGTATATAACTGAGGTGTAAGTCGTGTCAGAATCTTTCCTTTGGTCAGTAAACGTATTTTGGTGTTTGATTATAATGGAATTTCATACTAACGTTAATTCAAACTCACTGATGTTTATTCTCTTCGTTTTCTTCGTCTTCTTCGTTGGGTAAAACTACGATATATCAACAAGATTTCAGTGTGGATAGAACTTTTATTCCTGAAACGTAAAACAAAATAATACTCGACCACAAGGTTTTCTGTTAAATATTCAAAACATCAACACAAAGAAAGTCACAGAAGTGGCGCCAAAATAATCAAAAATAAAACTCTAATAACAATATCGAACGTCAGAGCTAAACGAACACCTTGTCTACCTGTAATCACCAACCACATCACATCACCTGAAATTCCTCCAGGTAGTTTAAAACAATCAAAAAATATTCCCTTTCTAAACCTTACCAGAGTCACCTTTACCTTATTAAAACATCATTAGACCAACTTGTGCATAAACTTGATTCGGTTGTCCGTAAGATTATTTAATTGTATACAATCAGATGCCGGCGGAGCGGACCAGACGCCAAGGAAATGCAAGGAAACCCATAAACCGTGATTGACGAGGCGAAATTAGAGACCTCTTGGTATATTTGTTCACTGGTGTGTTTATCACGACGTGGCCCTGGGAGGAGGAGGAGGAGGAGGAGGAGGAGGAGGAGGAGGAGGAGGAGGAGGAGGAGGAGGAGGAGGAGGAGGAGGAGGAGGAGGAGGAGGAAGTAAACTATTTAGATCTTCTACTAAAATAATTCAGTAAAAACATATTCTACCATTTTCCTTCTTGTTATGTTTGTATCATGGAGAGTGTGTTTGCCTTGCCTTGCGTTGCCTTGCCTTGCGTTGCCTTGCCTTGCCTTGCCTTGCCTTGCCTTGCCTTGCCTTGCCTTGCTTTGCCTTGCCTTGCCTTGCCTTGCCTTGCCTTGCGTTGTGTTTCGAGTCTGGAACAATGATTTCTGTATATTAGTATTATTTGAGACTTCATGCACTGATACCGTATTTCTGCAAAGCATTTTTCGATCATTATCATCACTAGTATTTTTCTCTCTCTTTCTATCTCTCTGCTAATGGAAAAACTTCGTAAAAAGAACTTAAAACTCTGCAACAAAACCTTGATTGATGTAAATAGATATAATTAATTTGACCAGGAAGCTGTATGTAGCTTGGCAGTGATCAGCAGTGCCAGGAATTCAGTGCCAGGAAGGGAGGGTGACAGAATTATGTTTATTTATCCTTCAAATGTTAGAGCATTGATGAACAGTGTTATTGAAATGTGGAAATATTGTTTGATAACCATTAAACACACACACACACACACACACACACACACACACACACACACACACACACACACACACACACACACACACACACACACACACACACACTGTAGCCCTCAGCACCTTTCAATACACTGAATTGGTAAAGGTTACGCTTTGCCTTGGTAATAAAATCAATGTGTTTTTGAAATTCATTGCAAAGAGAGGAAAGAAATGTTTGTATTTGTTATTCTTGCTATTGCTGTTGTTGTTGTTGTTGTTGTTGTTGTTGTTGTTGTTGTTGTTGTTGTTGTTGTTGTTGTTGTTGTTGTTGTTGTTATTGTTGTTGTTATTTTCTAGTTTTGTTTCTATCATCATCAATATTTTAGTTATTTTTCTGTATTTATTTCCTTATTTTTCCTCGTTTTTTCCTGGTCCTGCTTCTGGTCCTTTTATTTCTCCTCTTTTTCCTCCTACTCCTCTCCTTCTTGTTCTGCTTCTTTTTCCATTACTACCATTATTACTACTTTTCCTTCTTCCATTATCAAGACAAACGATATTACAAACACCTTGACCATTATCATTCACATTTTCGTCAACACTATCATCACCATCTCGTATGCTGCCTTATATTCTCTTCCTTTTCTTCCTTCTCCTCTTCCTTCTCCTCCTCCTCCTCCTCTTCTTCCTTATGTTACAGGATCTGAAAAATAATTGTATCCACAGTGAGTTTAAAATGAGATATAATTCTTCTTTCTCAATAAATGACGTGAAATAAAAAGTTTATGATATGTTTTAATTAGTGTTTGCATGCATTAGTATTTATTTTGTATATATATAAATATCACAAAGGATACATAATCATTATTGTTTTTTTTCATCCACTGTATTTCAACCAATTTTATTCATGTTAGTTAGTAAATGTTTGAAATAAATTATAAAAAAAAAACATAAGTGTATAATATTAATCACTTGCTTTGCTCAGATATTTCTTAATTTTTTTATTCATTTATTCATTCATTTAATTATTTATATTCAAGTTTAAAATCAAACACACGGAGGAAAGAGAGTCAGTCACCCACACACCATGGAGGAGGGAGGATGTGCGTCGCCCCGCTGACACTGTACTATGTTAATGTGATTCATTGAGTGATGAGGTGAAGGAATGGTGTGTGGAGGATCTTCCTCTTCTTCCTCCTCCTCCTCCTCCTCCTCCACCTCTTCTTTCTTCCTCTTTCTCCCTCCCCATCACTTTCCTCCTTCATCATAGGCTTCTATTGTATTCTCGAGGCCGTTCCTCCTCCTCCTCCTCCTCCTCCTCCTCCTCCTCCTCCTCCTCCTCCTCCTCCTCCTCCTCCTCCTCCTCCTCCTCTTCGTCATTATCATCTTCATCACTCATACTTTTTCCTCATAAATGTTAATTCCTCGCTGTCTGATTATTTAGCCATGGAGAGAGAGAGAGAGAGAGAGAGAGAGAGAGAGAGAGAGAGAGAGAGAGAGAGAGAGAGAGAGAGAGAGAGAGAGAGAGAGAGAGAGAGAGAGAGTAGCCAAAGACAGAAGCATAACTACCCTCACCCTGGGAATAATACATACTTGCATCACACTAATTACACATTCACCTGAGGATATTTTCGAGATGAAGCGTTAAATTAGGTGCCTTGAGAGCCGTCCAGGTGAGTGACTCCTGGATGGCAGGTGAACTTAGATAATTAAAGGTTAGGAAAGGT
>JAXIVD010003164.1:0-45000 GCA_036785275.1 Cancer borealis
GCAAGCAGATAGATTTGATGTGACCCAATGAATAAATCAAAATTAATTCACTTAAATATCTATCTCTTTACGTTTTGTAATATAAAATTTATATTTAGATATCTATTAATATTTTTGTCTGATTACCAGTAATCATAGATCATTCTAATGGATGTATGTTGAAATATTTTGGCCAGTCTCTCATTTATTGCAGCTCTGTCAAGCATGTTAGAAAAGTATTTTTTTTTAGTTAACAAAAGTCATTGAAAGTTGAATGCTTGAAACTTTTCATGTGCAATGATAAAATATGGGTAACAATACAAACTTATTCCCATCTACACTATTCCTATGCACTGTTACTAATTAATACTATTTGAAAGAAAACTTACATTGACATTTGGCTTTGTCTTCAGGGTCGACAGTTTGATAAAAATGGAGACCTTAGGGACTGGTGGGAGAAGGTGACCAAGGATAAATTCCTCAAGAAGGCACAGTGTATCATTGATCAATATGGGAACTACTCAGTGCCAGAAGTGAACCTCACCGTAAGTCTCATATATTCATGCATAGAGGTTTGTTGTGTTCAAAGAAGTAAATTGTATCTTTAATTTTTTGTGCGTGTCTTAGAATTGTAATCTTTGAATGTACTTCCCTATCCCTATTCCCTTAGTCCTAGTCTAATTAATTCCTTTTGTCACAGCTCAATGGTATCAACACTCAAGGGGAGAACATTGCTGATAATGGAGGCATCAAGGAAGCTTACTATGCCTACTTAGAGTGGACAAAGATATTCGGAGAGGAGCAAAAGCTGCCATCCTTCCCTTACTCACCAAAGCAGCTTTTCTGGATTTCTGCTGCTAATGTGTGGTGCAGCAAATACCGCCCAGAGACACTCAAATTGCGTATCCTGACAGGGGCTCACTCCCCTGCAAGATTCAGGGTTAATGGACCTTTCAGCAATAGACCTGAATTTGCTGCAGACTGGAATTGCCGTCCTGGAAGCAAACTTAATCCTATTAAAAGGTGCTCTGTTTGGTAACTTTGTGTTAACTTCTGCCCCTCCCACCATCTGTGAGGTGATCTTTTTTCCCCCTAATCAGACAATACAATTGACCTCTTCAGCATAACACCGTCCCACATTCTTCAATCCCTCTCACTCAGAATAATAATACTAATTTTTCCTTGGAAGGAATGTGTTTTAAAGTTTTGTCATATCTCATTTCAGTGAAATGATATGGTATTTAAATTTCTGGTTAAAAAATCGTGACATATTGATATGGTGAGAGGGCAACTTGTAACCATAGAAATAAAAAACATCACAAATAAACTATTGCGGGCAGTAAACAGAAGTTTATGTTGTCAAAATGCTCATTAACTCAGCATGACTGAGCATCAGCTTCAGCAACATTGCTGCCAAAAGGGGAAACCACCTAAGGGTCTGTGGTCCTATGACCAGCCTGTCTTGGTATGACAAGGTAAGACATGACTGCTATCCCTAAAACCTATACCCCAAAAAGGTGGCTACCATCAAGAGCACTGCAGTGTGTGTGTATGTGTGTGTGTGTGTGTGTGTGTGTGTGTGTGTGTGTGTGTGTGTGTGTGTGTGTGTGTGTCTATGTGTGTTTGGAGCCGTGACTGTTGACTGTAAACACAGTTGTTCTCACTCCATAATTATATCCCCATCATTTTTAGTAAGTTGGAAGTTGCAAATGTTTATTTTTAATAAATTATTTATACAGTGTAGTACCTTACTTTTTTGCAAGCAAAAAAGTTTATTAAGGAGAAATTGTTTATTTTATAAAGGATATATAGAATATTTCTCAGACTTCCATTTAATTTAGGTAGGCTGATCTAAACAAGGTGCTGGACTGCACAGCTTAGCAAATTATAGATATTTATGTGCAACTTTTCTTGGAACTTCTTACCTTCACATTTACTATGAGCTCATGACCGATAACGTTCCATTCATCGTTGTTTTGCATTTAACTTATTTTTTACCAGTTTTTTAAATATTTTTAAGGCATTGATGTGCAAATGATTTTAAGCTTAACCTATCTGTCCATTACCTACCACATTCATCAGGGCTACCTCGTTCATAAACAAATTCCCAAAGTTTAGTGACAGGCATAGATATTGTGGTGTCTTGA
This sequence comes from Cancer borealis, assembly GCA_036785275.1. Classification (NCBI taxonomy): domain Eukaryota; kingdom Metazoa; phylum Arthropoda; class Malacostraca; order Decapoda; family Cancridae; genus Cancer; species Cancer borealis. Next base: position 2,127 of record JAXIVD010003164.1, read on the forward strand.
AAGCATATGATCTAGAAAAAATTGTCCATTCTCATATAGTATTAACTTACACTGCAGCTTTTATAAGCAAGCAGTAGATGCATGTTCATTGCCTGCTGGGGCCTTGGGTGCACATGCCGGTGAAGGCACGTGCTGCTTGAATTAAGGCACCATAATCTTCCTGTTACTGAGAATCATCCTTTTCCATGTCATCAGATATGCACATTCTTCCTCTGGTATGACAATTTTTGCCATGTCATCTTGCATATTTTAATAAGAAGAGTGCTATTTTTGGAAGTGAAACTTAGTGTAAGAAAAGTTATATAAGCCACAAGCATTAGTTTGGTAGCTGAGACAGTGCACTGTGTAAGATGGAGTTATTATGAATATTGAAAAATTATTATTTTACAGTGTATTGTAATGAATAAACTATTCATGAGGATGTTGTAGTCTGTATGAGAATATAACTAAATCTGTTCATCAGGGAATGTAAAACTAGTAGAGTGAGATAAAGCAGATCTATATGAAGCACCTTCTTCCTTTGTGGATCCAGATTTGCTCAGCAAGAGTCATAACACTCCTGTTATACTGGAAGAAACTAGTGATCCTTTTGTTACTTATGTATTATTGGGATGATTGTTTAATCACTATAAAAAATTGGAATATACAGTGATTAAAAGAGATTGAATAATCTTCCCAAACTAGGTAATTGTAGACTATATAGTTCTGCTAGGGTTAATGGGAGAACGCTACCCCAATCATCAAGGTCACAAAAATAAAGTGCCATGAGCCAAACTCGCAACCTTTAGGTTATGAGCCGAGCACTGAATCTACAGTGCTTGGTTTGTGACCTAAAGATTGCGAGTTCCATCCTGGCTCATGGTAACTTCTTGGTGAAAGGGGTAAAGCTTCTTCGTTAACCCTAGCAGAACTATATAGTCTATAGTTACTTTGATCATGGGGATTATTTAATAATATTCAAATCTCCTTTTCTCTCATTCCTGCCTTTTCCTCTGCCAAAGGTTTTACTTGTAACTTACTTGTCACTTCCTGACTACAAGTAAGATGGCTTTTGCTCACAGCTGCTTAAGGAAGCTTAGGGCCCAACTGTGATTTCTTTCTTTCTGTGCTGCTCAGAAAAAATAAATGTGTGATAAAATAAGTGATTAGGAAGAACAGAAAAAAGAAGTTAATGACATGTTTAATGAACCCAGGTTTGAATAACCAAATTATTTTCTGAACTATGTAAGGCTCCTGCTAGAGAGAGGGCCGAGTGGCTCTGTGATACAGTGCTAGGCTTGTTGCTTGAGGGTTGCTTCTTGGTGAGAGGGGCAGAGAGGTAGCAGAACTCTATGACCATTAACTACCACGTTTGCGGGGATTATCTAATTACCTCTTTCAATCTCGCCAAAGATCTTTCATATATAAGGGAGAGTGGGGTAAGTTGAGCCACAGGCTTTTACTTGTATTTGAAAAGCTGGAGCAGAGAACTAACGCCATATATGGGGAAGCAATAACACTACTCCAACCCTCCCCACAAAATAATAAGATAATGAACACTGACACTGTTTCAATTAAATAGTAAACAGTGGAGAAATTCCAAAGAACTGGAAAAATTCAAGAACTGTTATGATACCCAAAGTAAATAAACCGAAGATTAATTAATTAAGACCAATAACTTTAACAAACATATCATATGAGTTATTTGTCAACTGCTATAAAAGATAAAATATAGCAACATCTGAAAACAAATCGTGAAATGAAAGTGAATCAGAGTGGTTTCACTGAAGGAGGAAGAATGGAAAACTACTTATTTATTCTAAAACACTGTAAAGAAAAAAACCTATGAAAAAAGGAAAGTTTGATAGTGATATCAATTGACTTCGCAAAAACATGACTCAGTATGTAGAAAAAAAAATATTGAAAACCTAAGACTACAAAGTACATGAAAATGCAATAGATGTGATAGCAGACACTTACACAGGAGACAAAACCACACTAGAATATGGAAATGAAAATAAAACAGAAATAAACACAAGTAGTGGTATTAGACAAGGTTGCACTGGTTCTACTACACTATTTAAATTGTTAACATATTATATGATAAACAAGGTAGAAAGTGAATGTGAAGGATATCAATATGATGTATTGAAAATAGTAGCTTTGTTCTTTGCAGATGATGGATTATTACTTGCAAAAACCAGTGGTGGGCAGTCCGTCAGTACCGACTAGTGATGGGCGCTTTGTGAACGAGTCGGTTCATAGAGCCGGCTCTTCCAGATGAACGAGAAGAGCCGGATCTTTCTCGAGAGCCGTTTGGGATTTTTTTGAGAGCCGTTAATTTTTTTTTTTCTAGTTTTTCCATATTTTTGCAATTTTCTAACAAAATGCAAAAATTGCCGATTGTTAATAATTATAGTAATGATAATAATAATAATACTTACGAGAATGAAGCCTATTCATAGAAATTATATAGTAAAATAGTTAAGTTACCCCTTCAAGTTAACAAAGAAAACTGTATTTCCAAGTGCTTTGGCCTCTAGTAAAGAGGGGTAACTCAACACATAAAACACATATATATGAATAATTCAGAAAATATATGGTGTATATGGCAGGCCAATGATGTGGAATGTACACTATAATATTCCCTACAACATATCGGTAAATGAAGACAATCTGATAATATTAAGAGGTCAAATTAAATTATAGAACTCGTCTCAAAATAGTGTACATATTGTACAAATCAAGTATATTTTTTTCCATAGTTAATTTTTTAACACAAAACTCATTTTCTCATTATAGCTCGAGAACCATAAGGTATACGTACAATGACTACGAATAGACAAAGAGTGAATAGGAATCCAACTTTCTGTTGCAACATTTTAAAATGATATTACTCTTTATATAATGAAGGAAATTTTTTTTTTCATAACCTGTGAGTAAAATTAAAAAAATAACTACACTAGCTGATACGCCTTTTAAAATTATTTAAATGATTATAGGTGCATTTTTTCTGTCAAACTAATCGTTGAGGTTTTTTCCTTATAACTCGAAAACTATGAAATTGACGTAAAATGATTAAGAGTAATTAGGGAAGTTAAATGAAACAAGCTTTCTTTTCATTCTATTGAAAATGAAACTCAATGATAAATGACCATCGAAAATTTTTTTTTCTTAACTATTAGCATTATTCAAAATCAGACTACACCAGCTGAAAGGCCTTTTGAAGGTAAGAAAATAACTATTTAACATAATTTTTGTCAAACTAGTATTTAACATTTCGTTTTGTAAAAACGAAAACTATGGAGTTTAAGTCAAAAAATCTGCGAATAATTAAAATAAGGAAATAAATATATATATTTTTTGGACCATCAGAACATGTAAACAGTTTATAAATAATGAAAACATTAAAAAAAAAGTTTTTGGCGTAAAGTTAGATTAAATTACATGATTTGATAGAACTTTTAAAATTACATCAATTAGCATAAGTGCATTTTTTCTGTACGACTAATATTTACGCGATAAAAGACAAGTTAACTACGTTGATAATTTGAGGGGTGGTAGGGTACCCCACCACCCCTCAAACTCGCATTACATAACAGTCAACCGTCGCGCGCGCGCGCGCTCTCTCTCTCTCTCTCTCTCTCTCTCTCTCTCTCTCTCTCTCTCTCTGATATATAAATGTTAAATAAGAAAGAAAATAGATAGTATGTTTGTGTGTGTGTGTGTGTGTGTGTGTGACCGTGTGTGTGTGTGTGTGTGACCATGAACGAAAAATTGTCTGAGTCTCTCTCTCTCTCTCTCTCTCTCTCTCTCTCTCTCTCTCTCTCTCTCTCTCTCTCTCTCTCTCTCTCTCTCTCTCTCTCTCTCTCTCTCTCTCTCATATAGAAATGTTAAATAAGAAAGAAAATAGATAGTATGTTTGTGTGTGTGTGTGTGTGTGTGTGTATGTGTGACCGTGTGTGTGTATGTGTGTGTGTGTGTGTGTGTGTGTGTGTGTGTGTGTGTGTGTGTGTGTGTGTGTGTGAACGAAAATTTTTTTTCTCTCTCTCTCTCTCTCTCTCTCTCTCTCTCTCTCTCTCTCTCTCTCTCTCTCTCTCTCTCTCTCTCTCTCTCTCTCTCTCTGATAGATAAATATTAAATGAAAAAGAAAATAGATCATATGTGTGTGTGTGTGTGTGTGTGTGTGTGTGTGTGTGTGTGTGTGTGTGTGTGTGTGTCTGTTTGTCTGTCTGTCTCCGCCAAATAACAGGCGAGGCAAGTCCACGGCCGCGTTCAGCGAGGTGGGGGGGGTGAAGAATTTGCCCACCGAACGATATTGGACACATAGCGACGTCGCTATGTGTTTTCTTTTTTTTAGTGTTGAGATAATCAGCTGATTGAGCCAACATGGCGGCGCACCCTCTTCATGGGCACCTTTATCGCCGTAGAAAAAACTTGCTGATTAACATATAATAGAGTCTGGAGCAATTATAGCCGCAGTAAACACAGTATTTAGGTGGCAAGAAGATGTGAGGATATAAAAGAAGCCGTAAACTCTTGTGAGAGTACTGATATAGCGTAGGTGATTGTGTGGCTGGTAAATTTTTAGCTCTCCCAATGCACTTGGATGTAAATAACACACTTTTCGTATAAAAAATGATCCATTTCGAACGATTTTGACATTGATTTTCGTCGCAAATGCATATCTAATAAGACATCCTCATCAACCCCCAACAATTATGGGGACCTGTGGGAATGCGGGTTTTTTGGGAGAAGACAAAATACAATGATTGTCAGTAAATAGTTTGTTATTTCTGCATAACTACTGCTTCGACGATATCGATATAAATATGAAGTCGTACATACTATACATCTAGTGTACTCAACACGTCTGTAAAGGTTTCAGGCGGTTATGTTATGTTAGGTTATGGGGTATAATTTTACATCTTCACCATTATGGAGTCTGTATACGAAATAAAATGTCTGCAATTCGTCCAACTCCCTACTCTTGCTCATAGAGAACATTTGATAGCTTCTAAATTAACCTAGGTAAAGTCTTTTGAAGACGAACCAGTCCTGATAGATTTTTATGTGTTTTGAATAAATGTGATGTTTGTTATGCAATGCATTTTTCCCCAAAGGTAAAAATTGCCACAAAAAAGTGAAATTAATTCAAACCATCAAAGTCAATAAGAAAATTTTTTTTTTCAGTAACCTTAAGCAAACCTAATTAAACAACCTAACCTAAGCAAACCTAACCTAACCTATCTGAGCAAGTATCTGAGGTTGAATTTGCAGTGCATTATAAAGATAACGAAATATCGAGTGGGTCATCTTACGAATCTTTACCTGATTTGGTTAAAGAAGGTTAGATTTAGTTAGGTTAGTCTTACTTAGATTTGCTTGGGTTAGATTAGTTTTAATTAGGTTTGCTTAGGTTTACTGAAATTTTTTTTTCTCCTATTGATTTTGATGGTTTCGAATTAATCTGACTTTTTTGTGGCAATTTTTACCTTGAGGAAAAAAAATTGCTTGGCATAACAAACATCAGATTAATTAAAAACACATCAAAATCTATCAGAAAAAATTGCTGTCAAAAAAAGACTGGGTCGTCTTACGAATCTTTCCCTAAACCTAACCTAACATAACAAATTAACCAAAATCCTAACCTACATTGACAAACATCAGAACCTTGTTAAAACGAAACTAAACTTTACTTTTCGAAGAGATCTCTCTGAAAACATTGAATATCTCACAAACTAAGAATTTACGACAGAATTTGGATTAAGAAAACATAAAAATGCAACAGGTATTGCAAAAGTACAGCTCTGAATTTTCAGAGCATTCTGATGATGTAAATTAATACTGGTTAGGTTACATTAGGTTGTGGTTAGATTAGGTTTGGCTAGGTACAGTTTGGCTCGGTTATATAAGCTTTTTATATTTCATTACCCAAAAGTTAGGCATTTTACTTTAGATTATTTTCCTTATTACTTTTCAAAGAGATGTCACAGAAAATAATGAATATCTCACAAACTAAGAATTTGCGACAGAATTTGGAATAAGATCTTATCAAAATGCAAAAGTACAGCTCTGAATTCTCTAGAGATTCTGATGATATAAATTAATACTGGTTAGGTTACGTTAGGTTATGGTTAGATTAGGTTTGGCTCAGTTAGGTTCCGTTATATAAGCTTTCTTTATTTAATTACCCAAAAGTTAGGCATTTTACTTTTGATATTTTTTTCCTGATTGTCATATTATAGCCTGAATCTAGGTAAATTTCTCGAAGTAAATTGCTAGACAGTAAATTGCTCAAGAAATAATTTCTCAAACTATCAATTGCTCGACAGGAAATTGCTTAAGGAAATAACCTAACCTAACCTAAATAAAAATTTATCCGTTCTTGATTCTAACTTTTCAATTAATAAAAAGTTGTTGTTTTTTATGAGCTATGTTTCATATTGTTTTCTAAGTGGCAATAGTAGGATTACGTGACTCAGAAGATGATCCCAGCATTGTACATCCTTCTTGGCAACTCACCCAGTCTTTTCAGGTGTCCAAACCATCTGAATATTCATATTAAATTATTGTTGTAATTTACTTAAAAAGTAATGTCTTTTTAGGTAAACATGATAGAAAACCAAGAAAATTTATTGACTTGTACAATACAATAGATTATTCTTAGATTATAAACAAACATTCAAGACACAAACCCATATACATCAATGAATACAAATATGTAGAAAACTATGTACATACATGTTTGGGAGACTGCACTGTGTAAAAATTTTAAATGAAAGTAGTTGAGGAATAATATGGAGATAACATTATTGTCTTTTCCCGAGGTTATTACTTACATGTCAGATATAATTAAGGTGTTTCCCTATCAAGTCTGTCATTTTATATCGCCTCTGTCTGTATGTAGACAGTTAGGTACAGTAGGCGTTGTGTTATCAATAGTCAGATTTTAGGGCGTTTCTTGACCATCTGTTGTAAGACCAATTCCTGATTACCGAGATGGCGATATTAAACTGCCTTACTTCATCATATACACGAATGTATTGACTTCACTGTCTTAATTACTTATTCTACAACTTCAAAAGACCTTAGTACATTGTTCCTGGGTGAACCTCAGTCTCTGACAGATCAGAAACTTAGCTTAAACGTCTCCGACAGTGGAAATCTAAGAATCTGTGGCTAAAATGTAAACAAAAAACACAGGGCTCATAGTGTTCCCCAAGGGATCCTTGCAGCCCTAAAACAAGAACAAGAACAAAAAACACTACCAGTCTCAGTCCAAGTCCCCTCGGCACATGCTCTGAGACCATAGTGATGCATATCGATGACATCGATGCCATCGCTACGAAATGCGGCGTTGTGATTGGCTGAGCTCGGCTCATGATCGATGCGGGAGGCGCTACCGAACGCGGGGCACATATGTGCCTCAGTAATAAGCCTACTACTGTCGCCAACGGTTAATGATAACAAAAAAATATTTGGTTTAAATTAAACATTTTTTGAAAGCTTTTTCACCTTTCCTTAAATCAATAGGTATTAAAAGCTAACTAGCAAAGTTATCCTAAGAAATTTCTTCTAAATTATAAAGACTATAAACAGAATATGTGGGACTACTTATAAAAAAGTATTTGAGAGCTGAAAGAGCCGTTTGGGAGCCGGAAGAACCGGCTCTTTTGAGTGAACGAGAACGAAAGACTCGGTTCTCGGAAAAGAGCCGGAACGCCCATCACTAGTACCGACGGAAGGTCCGTCAGTCCGTCACTGACAGACTCCCGTTTAGCTGGCGGACTGACGACTGACGGAAACTTTGAAACACTGACGGAATAAGCGCCGATGGAAGCGATTTTCGGCCGTCACCCGAACCGTCACTAACCCGAAAAGCAAAGACGACACACTACAGAAATTTCTACGTGACCACGCTGCGTCAGGGATGCCACTCCTTGGGATTTATCCGAAGATCTTGGGATCAGGGATGCCACTCCTTGTGATTTATCCCAAGATCTTGGGATATCAACCTTTAGTTAGAGATTTGGAGATTATTTATATAAAAACGTCGAAATCTCGGGAATTTACCATATAAATCAATGCATACAACAAAAATTGATTAATTTCGTTTATTTATCATACACATTTCTTGTAATAACAAAATCATTGCAATATCAAAATAACATTTATTTACATGCTAAAACAGGTTTATCAAGACCACTACGCGTCTGCCTATTGTACTAAACAAATTCAGGACTCGTTCTCGTTCCGTTTGATTTTAACGGCGGCTGCCCCCTGCCGGCTGCAAGTCTCGCAGTCTCAGTCAGTCAGTCTCACTATGGAGCTTGATACGTGCACGTCTTGGTGTATCTTTCAAGAACATTATTATTCATTTGTTATTCCTATTTATCGTGCCCTAATGGAATCTCCAAGAAAGAAAGTGAAGTGGTACAATCAAACGTTTAAACAGGACTGGTTAAAAGACCCAGATTTCATCGACTGGTTAGAACAAGATAAAAACAACAGTGATGCCAGCTATTGTAAATGCTGTAATATGAAATTAACAAATGCCAACCGATCAGCACTAGTTAAGCATAAAAATACTGCAAAACATAAGAGTAATTTTGAGTGCAGTAAATCTAAAACTAAAATATCTCAGTTTCTTCGAATAAAGAAAACATCAGAATCTGAAAAAATTGCTAGAAGCGAATTGATAATTGCTAGTTTCTTCTCCGAACATAATATACCCTTTGCTCATGTAGACCATTTTATAGCAGCATGTAAAAGTGCGTTCCATGATAGTGAAATTGCAGCTAAGGTTGAAATGCAGAAAACAAAAAATTCCTGTTATTCAGGATGGGATAGCGTACCATGGTAGCTGTGGCAGATGTTTGCAAAAGGCAAACATTTTCAATGATCATTAATGAAAGTACAGATATTTCCATGAAGCAAATATTAGCAATCGTTGTACGTTATTTTGATACGGAAAAGCAGGATGTTACTGATGCATTGTTAGATACAGTATCAGTAGAAGATGGGCAGTCGCTGAGCTTGTACAATGCTGTCAAAAATGTTCTACAAGAAAGAAATATTCCTCTACATGATATTATCGGATTCGGCAGCGATAACTGCGCGTCGATGATGGGATCACACAATGGGTTTCAAAAACTTATCTGAAGAAGTTCCATCAGTTTTTTTTGTTATGGGTTGCGTTTGTCACTCTTTTAAAGCGTTTACATGTGTCGCCAAACTTCGTTTGTTTTCACGAACACGATTTTAAGGAGAAATGTCTTGGTTGGTGTTGCCACAATTTTCCTAATATATTTCAATCTTAATGCTTGTTTTTAGTTTTCTTTTATATTAAAAACGACATATATTATATACATATTTTAAATTATAAGCACTGAAATTATCTCAAACATCTTAATTTCTTCAGATTTATTCGAAATAGATATCATGGTTTCTCCGTATATTTCGCACCGCTTCCATCCTAAGGTAGAGGCCAACATCTCGCTACATGATACAAATTCCCTTATATATTACAATCATTATGCTTGTTTGTGGATTTCTGTTATATTAAAAACAACATTAATAATGTAAATATTATGTATTTCAACAACTGTCATGATCTCAAACATCTTATTTTCATCTTATTTATTCGTAATGTATATCCTGCTGATTCTGTATTGAAACTACAGCACCCTCCACACTCGTCCTAAGCCCACAACATGTCCAAATATCGTCGTATACAGATCACCTTACCAGTAGCAGCAAGATGTGTGTGTGTTTGTGTGTATGAGTGTGTGTATGAGTGTGGGCGTGGGTGTATGAGTGAGTGAGTGTGTGTGTGTGTGTGTGTGTGTGTGTGTATGAGAGTGTGTGTATGAGTGTGGGTGTATGAGTGTGTGTGTGTGTGTGTGTATGAGTGTGTGTGTGTGTATGAGAGTGTGTGTGTGTGTGTGTGTGTGTGTGTGTGTGTGTATGAGAGTGTGTGTGTGTGTGTGTATGAGAGTGTGTGTGTATGAGAGTGTGTGTGTGTGTGTGTGTGTGTATGAGAGTGTGTGTGTCTGTGTGAGCACTGGATGTCTTCACATGACGCGGGGCCCGGCGGCCTTCGTATCTGCGCTCGCTCCAAGTGAAATTTTTGTGTTCGAAACTGGATCTGTCTTCAGTGTCTAAATTTTCTTTGACTTACATATTTTTGTGCAATATACAAAAATCTTATTTCTTACTTTAATTTGATGAAAATAATTGTAAACAATATGATATGCTTTTTACTTATTATTAGGAAAAAGGGAACAATTGTAAGTCGAAGCTACAACCACAAAATGCATTGAAACATCAACACCCACACATGTTTGAATGTCACATCTTGTTATTTTCTACATTTCTCTAATATATTACAAGCTTTTTGCTTGTCTTTGGCGTTCTTCTATATTATAAACAATATATATAATATAAATCTTATGTAGACGATCAACTATAATGGTCTCAAACATCTTACTTTCTTCTGATTTATTTGAAATATATACCCAGATTCTTTCTCATGAAAACACACATCCGCTTCGCCCCACCCACGTAGAGGGCCCAACGTTCGCAATTTTCAACACTTCCCTAATATATTTCAAGCTTTATGCTTGTTTTTGGTTAGCTTTTATATAAAAAACAACATATATATTATAAATCTTATTTATTTCTACAACTGTTATGGTCTTGAACGTCTTACTTTCGTCTTATTTAATCGAAATATTATCTCGCTCAGTGTCTACACAGATGAAGTTCTGAAGTTGGTGAGCTGTGATTCGTTACATGACTAGAGGCAAAATATTGGCAAACGCAGATATTCGTATTTTGAAAGTGTTTGCGATATGTTGGTCAGAATTTGCCTAGTCATTGCATCTTGGCAAGAGGTCTTGACATTACATGTAAACGCCTTTAGTCTTTTTCGCTCTGTGCAAGTCACGCAGTAGCTGTGTTGCCAAATTATTTGGAAGCACTTTTGAAGAACATAGGGGCATATTTTTCCCGTAGCGCTAAACGTGTTCGTGATTTTGAATTAATTCAAGAAGCAGCAAATATGGCTACAAAGAAAATACCCAAACTTGCTTGTACAAGATGGCTTTCACGTGAAAAAGTTATCACCGCAATTTTAGAACAATACAATGCATTATTGTTATATTTCCAAACTGAGTCAACGTCAGATAAGACTGATAATGCCGGCAAAATTTATGCAAGTCTCACAGACACTGGAACGAAGTCTATGCTCCTTTTCCTACAGTATATACTGCAGAAAGTCAACACCCTAAACTTAAAATTCCAATCGGAACATTTCCGATTGCATCAACTCTACTTTAGTGTATCTTCGGAGTACAAAAACATTTTAAGTTTATTCGTCAAAGATGAAGTCTTACAAATGTACCGAGTACAACGGGCCAACTATCATTACGGTGATTCCTTTGCGGAATCACCGGTAAATCCTCGTATTCTCGACGCTCGTTAAGATACCTTGTTATGGTTAGAGTAGGTACTACTAGCGAAAGAGGATGATGGGGAAAACGCGTGACGTCACTGGAACTGAGGATATATATATCGGTCTGGGCGGGAGGTCAGTCACTAGTGTTCCGTGACCCCGCTCCAGACAGGTAAGCCTTCAGTGTTCCTAAAAGCCTTGCCACACTTGAAAAAACATTTATTAATATCTAACAGTAAATTGTCCTCCCGGATACAGCTGCCGAGAGGACCAGCAAAAGACTCGTCTTTCGGTTGGTGTTTGACGAAGGCTGCATGTGGAGTTGCCTCTCAAACAAGGACGACGGCCAGAAGGACCCAGTGACTCTCAAACAATATTTGTGGCGTGAGTGTATTTTGGTCGTTTTTCCATCAGTTCCCTCACGTATAGTTAGGTAGGATAGAATAGGAATATTTGTGTTAAGGTATATGTTTATGTTTGTGTCGCTAAGGGTGGATAAGCATTTGTAAGAGCACCACCACGGATATAGCGAGTACTTTATTTATTTTATTCATCATTAAAGTTGTCCATTATTTTTATATTCGTTTTCTGTTCGTAAACCAACTCGGACCCTCGGTACAGTGGTTGCAGCGGTGTAGATGCAAATTACGCATCAGTCAATATTAAAGGAGTTAGAAGGGAAAGGTATTATCGAAAGTTCAACTGCGGCTTGGCTGTCCCCAATAGTTTTAGTTAATAAGCCAGGGGGAGACAAAAGACTCTGTTTAGATTATAGAAAAGTAAATAAACAACTAGCTATGGATATTCATCCTCTTCCTAAGTTAGAAGAGTTAGTAGAGAATGTATCAGGAAGTGACTACTATGCCACTTTGGATATGAAGGATGCATATTATCAAATCGCCCTCGATCAATCCAGCAGGGACCTAACTACTTTTAGTGATGGAATCTCACTCTATAGATTTAAAAGATTGCCCTTCGGTTTGAGCTGCAGCCCCGCTTTATTCGCTAGACAAATGAACCAAGCTCTAGCCCCCCTACTTAAAGAAAATTGGGTTAAAAGTTATCTTGATGATCTTATTGTATATGCGGCAGACTACGTTACTTTAATTGAGAGGCTGGAAAAGTTATTTAAACACCTAAAGTCTGTAGGTATAAAACTTAACCTCTCCAAGTGTAATATTGGTCAAAGACAAGTAAAATTCTTAGGACATATAGTGTCAAAGGAAGGGTATCGTCCTGACCCACGTAACGTAGACGCAGTAACCCAAATGAAGCCACCCGCTACTATCAAGGAAACGCGGCGTTTCATCGGGATGTGCTCATTTTATCGCCGCCACATAGATAAATTCTCAAAGATTCTGGCCCCTCTTACAAACCTTACTAAAAAAGGCCAAATATTTGACTGGACCAGTGAATGTCAGAATGCTTTTGAGACTTTAAAATGTAAACTCCCCCATGCCCCAATCCTTTCTAAAGCAGTAATGAATCGGGAGTTTATATTAGAAACCGATGCTAGTGCTACTCATGTAGGAGCAGTGCTGATGCAATATGATGGGAAAGAACCACGAGTGATAGGATTCTTTTCAAAGAAATTAAGACCGGCCGAAATAAGATATTCCACAACCGACAGGGAAGCGTTAGCTGTAGTGTTAGCCTGCCGGAACTTTCACCATTATTTGTGGGGAGTGCGCGTCCTGATCCGCACCGATCATCAACCCCTCATTTCGGTGTTCAGGCAAAGAACCAAATCGCCCAGGATGAATAGGTGGATATTAGAGATGAGGGAGTTTCAGTATAAAATGGAATATAAAGCCGGATCTAAGAACGTGGTGGCTGATCAACTAAGCCGTCCAGTTAAGGTAGTTAGAATGGTAGGGCAAGATACGTTCCTAGGGATGACCAAAGATGAGTTCATACAAGCCCAAGTAGATGAACCCCGTTGGCGAGAAATGAAAGAATATTTAGAAGGAAGACAAGTACCACGACATAAATATCCTCCAGTAATCTTAAATCAGTTTATTGTAGAAGATGGAGTCCTTTATTATTCTAAACAGAAAAGAGATAACACCTTGCTCTATTTGTTGGTGGTGCCCACGGTGATGAAAAAGAAAGCCCTTACTATTATTCATGAAAAAGAATCCGGACATTTAGGTCAACTCAAATCAATATTAAAGGCGGAAGAATATTTTTATTGGCCAAATTTAAAGGCAGATGTGAAGAAATTTGTAAGAGAATGCCTAACTTGTCAGCAAACTAAGTCAGCCTCAACTTTACAAAGGCAGTGGCGAGAATTGCCTCCTGTAAACCAGCCTTTGGATAGAATCAGTGTAGATATAACTGAAATGACTCCTGCTCGAGGAGGTCATCGATATGTATTAACCATAGTAGATCATTTTTCAAGGTTTGTAAAATTGTTAAAATTACGTTCGAGGCAGGCTGAAGAGGTAGTTAGGGGTATTAGATCATACGTGGGGGACTATGGAAGGCCAAAAACGCTCCTGGCTGATAATGCTTGCGAGTTCCGTTCTCACCTCCTGGCGGACTTCTGTAAAGCCCACGGAATTCACCAAGTTTACTCCACTCCCTACCATCCTCAAGGAAACTCCATCACCGAACGTTTACATAGAACCCTTAAGTCCGTGTTAGCGTGCTTGAGTAAGGGTCAACCAATTAAGTGGCCCGACTATATCACCCAGTGCCAACAAATACTCAACGCGGCGGTACACGAGACCACAGGAGAACAACCACACTACTTAATGTTCAATCGCCACGCTCCGAGAGTTATAGGGATAACTCTACCACAGGTGGACGATGAGATAGACATTGGTGTCGCCCTGGAGGTAGTGAAGCAAACATCCCGTGACAACAGCCGGAAGTGGTTGGCGCGAGCTAATCTCGGTAGAAAAGAACAAACAGTAAGTGTGGGTGATCTAGTGTGGGTAAAGAAAGAACAAATTAGCTCTTCCATCGAACGCAAACTAGGGATAAAGTGGATTGGCCCCTATAAAGTGAAGGAAGTGAAGCAGGGAGGAGTGTCATACGAGCTGGAAAACACTTTCAGTGGCGACACAATCCTCCGGGCACCAGACAAATTAAAACGTTTTGTAGGGGAGGAGGGGTATATAATCGACATGAGCGAGATCGTGTTGCCTTCCGAGGATGGTGAGGATGATGTGGAAGAGCCACGCACAGCCCGACAACGGAGGCCTGTGAGAAGATACGTAGAGGAGTGCTGAGGAGAGAGATTAATAGACCCCTGAGTGTTCTAAGGAAAGGTTACTGCCTCTAAAACTTTTTTGCAGCTAAGGAGATGCCGAGCTGAAACACTGGTCCCGCAGCTGAAGCAGTGATCACCGCAATCCTGGGGGCTCTGGACTCTGCCCCAGGGAAAGGACCTGGATGTTACCCCCCAAGGACGAAGGCTTGGTGAAGCCCCGCTGAGGATCACCACCCTGCTTAGTTTGCCAGGACTGGTGGGAGTTGGCTTCACCTATTCCGACCAGGAGGTCGAGTCACGTCTGACTCGGAAGTCTTACATAGAGACAAGAAGAAAGAAGAAGAAGAAGAAGAAGACCGGTCCCGACTTATGTTGATAATATATAAACTCATGTTCTTACGAGTGTGAGAATACGAGGATTTATTTTTTTTTAAAGAGGAAAGCCGTGTACCGAGTACAACGGGCCAACTATCATTACGGTGATTCCTTTGCGGAATCACCGGTAAATCCTCGTATTCTCGACGCTCGTTAAGATACCTTGTTATGGTTAGAGTAGGTACTACTAGCGAAAGAGGATGATGGGGAAAACGCGTGACGTCACTGGAACTGAGGATATATATATCGGTCTGGGCGGGAGGTCAGTCACTAGTGTTCCGTGACCCCGCTCCAGACAGGTAAGCCTTCAGTGTTCCTAAAAGCCTTGCCACACTTGAAAAAACATTTATTAATATCTAACAGTAAATTGTCCTCCCGGATACAGCTGCCGAGAGGACCAGCAAAAGACTCGTCTTTCGGTTGGTGTTTGACGAAGGCTGCATGTGGAGTTGCCTCTCAAACAAGGACGACGGCCAGAAGGACCCAGTGACTCTCAAACAATATTTGTGGCGTGAGTGTATTTTGGTCGTTTTTCCATCAGTTCCCTCACGTATAGTTAGGTAGGATAGAATAGGAATATTTGTGTTAAGGTATATGTTTATGTTTGTGTCGCTAAGGGTGGATAAGCATTTGTAAGAGCACCACCACGGATATAGCGAGTACTTTATTTATTTTATTCATCATTAAAGTTGTCCATTATTTTTATATTCGTTTTCTGTTCGTAAACCAACTCGGACCCTCGGTACACAAACAACTGATTTTTGGGAAATAAATCCAAGTGATACCTTAAAAATATAGATGACATTTATTTTGGCGCTCGCGCCCGCCACGCTTTGTGGTAATTGAGTATTTAAGGCAAAAAAAAAGTAACAAGCCAGTTACAAAATCGACTTGTTTCCCGTGGTGCTATAAAATACACCATACTGGATAACAACACGAATAGGAATTATATAGGCTATAATATCATTGAGGTGCCGAACATGATATGAGCCGAGATGGTTATAAGGAGATTCCCAATCCCATGTAAACAAAACACTGAGAGTGAGTTACATAGGCGGTGACAGCCCCGTGTAGCGTGTTGCGTGCATCTCAGTAAGAACTCTATGGAGACTGAATCACAGGACTGTGACTTGACCCCTGCCTCGCTTACCACTCACTTAACAACACGAGAGCCTATGGAACATCATCCTCAACAGTCTTCACCAACAGGCTGCACATTTATTAGGTCATTACAGTACATCAATCCCGTTGGGGTAAGTACACAGCAAACTTCCCGTGATCATTGTTGTGCATCATCTTGAACACAGAGAGAAACTACTGGGCCTCAGAAACCGAGTTAAATCTTAAAATGGGTACTCTGGAGAAAGCTTGTGACACCTGTGAATACAATTACTAGGATTGTATTACTAGGATTTGTAGATGAAAACATTAACAGCATTCAACAGCAAAGTTAACACCAAAGTCGGCACTTAAGGGTAAAGATTACTTTGACAGTAAGTGCTGCATACGGCCCCTGGAGTGTGAGAACATGGTTAGCATTTTTGGATATTTTAGGGGTAAGTAAAGACATGTAGATCTCATGATATTCAGCTTTCAGTATTTCTGCATAACTACTGCTCGGATGATATCGATATAAATATGGTGGGACATACTATACATAGTGCACTCAACACATATGTGAAGGTGCTCGTTATTATTTACCTGGTAAAGTGTCTTTCAAGTTATGTTAGGTTGATTATGTTATGTTAGGTTATGGTTATGTTAGGTTATGGTTATGTTAGGTTATGGTCAACTCACCTGGTAGGGCCTTACCACTCTGTGTGCAGCCTGACTGGACAAGGGGGGGGGGGGGGGGGGGGCAGGCCCAAAAGACCAAGACAGATACTCTAGTCAGGCTACACGGGCAGTATTACTACAAGGTGATAATGAATGACTGGTTGAGTGTATCTTCCAATAAAACAAAAAATTGACAAGAAAATATCAAAAGGTAGAAAAGAACTGGATACAGGATAGGGCAGAGTGGGTGGATGGAATTGAGAAGAATGGGATCAAAAGAAGAACAAATTATTATCCAAGAAGGATTGTAATCTGGACTTAAACACAGGGAGGCTGGGAGCATCAACAATATCATGGGGTAGTGAGTTCCACCTCTGAATGACACGACAAGAGAAAAAACGTTGTGGTTAGGTTACATTAGGTTATTGTTAGTTATATGTTAGTTTGGTTGAGTACGGTCTGGTTCGGTTAGGTTTGGCCTATATTTGATTATAATAACAAGCACTGTCTGAAACCTTCACAGATGTGTTGAGTACACTATGCATAGGATGTTAGACTTCATATTCATATCAATATTGTCCGAGCAGTACTTATGCAGATTGACCATTATTTTCTTTTATCAGTGATGCATTTGCTTATGAAGAGGGTGTAAGTGTACTTCTATTGGAAAATATATGCATTACTCTGGGCCATAAGACTGTAAGCACCACCACTCACGAAAACTTTGTTTTTGTGTTATTAGCATATTCAATCACCCTTCTACCAAATGGTATAGTGTAAGAACCTTTAGTATGTTGAGACAGGATTGGAAAAAAATTTTACTTTCCTCTGGATGGTGCACAGTACGAGGGAAGGAGGCCCACAGATAACTCCTGTTGCCATCTTCCATTATGTTGCTAAGAATGCTTGTAACACCAGTTTGATATTTTCATTGACAGATATGAATACACAAAACATGGAGGATTCAATTGCAGCTGCTCTGTCTTTGGAAGCAGGAACCAATACAACAGACTTGGCTGAAAGTCTGTGTAAAGACAACTCTGATACACTTACGAATAATGAAGTTGAAGCTATCATGGACGGCACTACAAAACGTGAAAATACTACAAATGAAGATGAGAACCAGAGCGGAAGCAATACAATTTTCTTAGAGAGGGACTCAGGTGTAGATATATCCAGTGACCTAAAAGATCAAGCACATATTAAAACTGATAGCAATGAAGCCTCACCACTGCACACCTCTAATGATCAAGCTTCACAGGACCTTCAAGCCCAGGAAGATGAGTTGCGAGAGTTGGGCATTGATGTGGTGGACCAGGTGTCATTGGAGCGCCGTGTTGAAGCTGCTGTGAGTAGAGAACCTTTGCAATGCCCTATTATAATTTTGTGCATTTCTAAAATGTAAGTTGATTTTGATTGCTTAGTTTCCTTTATACATACAAGGTAGATCTCTTCACTTGTAGCAGAATGTAGGTCTTTATGGTAAATCACCTTAACATTCTCTCATTTCCTGTGGCCACTTTAATTTTGGCTTTCTATGTTTTTATTATGAACTAAAAAAAAGTAATATTATTTAGTTAAAGTTGCAGTAATATTTTTTCCCTTCAGGTTGATAAGGCAGTTACAATACATGCTCGCAAACAGAGACTTCAGATCCTCAAGAAAGAAGTTAAAGATAAAAAAATGGAAATCAAACATGCAGAAAATGAAATACAGAAATTGAAAAACAGACAAGCAGGTATTGTTATATAATTTAGTTTAAATGTAATCCATCATTATCACTGGTTATTTTGCTTTAGTAAATTGAATTGTTTATAGGCATTTCATTATTTTAGATTATTACAAAAAGATAAATTTATCTTCACTTGTGATGTCTTGTGGTATACATATGAAACATGTATGTTATGATGTTATTATGCACTGAATACTACACAAGTATTTCCTTTGTATATTTATATATGTTTTTTATTTATAATTGGCATATTCCCAAATGTGTTGTTGTACATGAGGAAAATGTAGAATGCAAAAATTCAATTTGATACAAAAGAAATTAGAGGCTTAACTTCCTTTGGGTGATGTTCCCATTTGGAACAACGTGTCAGAAACTGTTGATAGATAAACAGAACTACAAACAATTCAGCAAACTATGCAATAGAAGCAGTTACCATAATATGCTATTTCTATACATTTCAGTTTACCTTTACACACTTTTACACTTTCTTACACACCGAATCAGAATCATCTCAGCGAAATTTGGTTAATGTTGCCCCAAAAAATCACAAGAATTATATTTGAATTTTGTAAGCTTAGATAAATCGGAAAACTTTCCTTAAATGAAAAATGCAGCTTGAATATGGAATCTTATTTGACAAAAAAAAAAAAAAAAAAAAAAAAAAAAAAAAAAAAAAAAAAAAAAAATATATATATATATATATATATATATATATATATATATATATATATATATATATATAGTTAAGGATTAATTATTTCTGTTGGAAAAAGATCACTAATCCTGGTTTGATGGGATATTTCTATAATTATTTTTTGCTTTGTGACCTGTAGTAGAATACCTTTGTTACTGGTAAGCTGATTCATTGTTCAATCTTTAACTTGAGCAGAAGTTGAAGGAACAATTTATTTATTCAGGTATGCGGCAGCGTGTTGTGGATCCTCGCATGTATTTTAAAGTTGAGGAAGATGTGAAAAGCAAAGCCCAGCAGTTGAAGACGCTCAGAGAACGAGAAAAATTTCTGCAACAGAAGCTCACCTCTGCTGAGATGAATGGAGAAGAGGTAATGACAGGTTTTCCTAAATATATTTAAAGTAATATTTGCTTCTTTCTAATGACATTATAAGCAATCTATGACATACAAAACATTCAAGCAATAATTTTGATATTTCTTTTTCAGGCTGGCTTTTTAACTATCTGTATTGCATATTTCACATCTGAGTAGTAGTACAGTAGACACTGACTGGTAAAGAGCTTACTTTTCAATGTAAAATTTTTCAGCTTGATGATTTAGAGCTAGAAGAGGGTGAAATCTTGGAGGAACAAGAAGAAACCCATGGAATAGAAATGAAGACTGATAGTGAAAGAGAAAAACTTATTCGTGAAGGGCAGATGACACCATTTGGAACCACCTCCTCTGCTAGTAAAACGGTTTCATTCCCTAGGCCAAATAAGAGTTACATAGAGAAGCGTGTATCTTCAGTAAAGGCACCTACTTTGAAATCCAAAGCAGAAATGATCAGCTGTGGAGAAATGACACCATTTGGCACCATAATGGAACAAACTGACACCTCCAACAGGTCATAACATACATATTTTTTTCTTTGTCCATATTTGGAAGAGTCCATCAATGTTAAAAATAAAAATTGTTAATAATCTTATGTATTTTTAGGCTTTCTGATAAGAAGTCTGGAGTGACTGGAACGTTTGAGCAATATCTTCAAGATCAGTTCAACCGACAAAAGCAGCGCAGTGGATCAAGTAAAAATGAACATGGTAAAAGGGTTTCAGGTGATCCCAGCTATGGTATTCCAAAGAAAAAAAGAAAGAAACTGAAGGAGTATGTTGGAATTTATGATAATCAAAATTGTGAAAGTAAACATGACAAACATGATACTCAGGATTCCTCTAAAAAACAAGGAATAAAGTTTAATGTTAAAGGTAAGAAGTCTAAGAGAAAAGATCCTCTGAAGAAACATGTTCTCCATCCCAAGAAAAGAAAGATTGAAAAAGTTAGTGGCACAATCACAAGCTCATTAGAATCAGACCAGTTAAAGCTTCCTCCTCGTAGAGTGTTATCAGAGTGTGTGAGCTTTGAAGGAAGTGATCTTGAAAACTCAGATAATCAAGACAGAGACTCCGACTATTATCCATCTGACCAAGAGAGCTTTGATGTAATAGAAAGCGAAAACGATGAAAGTTTTGAAGGTGAAAATGAGGGTAAGAAAAAAAAATCTGTGAAAGTAAGAAATAAAAAGAAAAAAGTACAAAGCAGTGATGAAATGTCATCTGAAGATGATATTCCCAGAATGAAACAGAAAAAAATAAAATCAAAAGATGATGGAAATGTAGATGATTTTGTCAAAAGAATTGCAACATGGAAAAAAGAGAGATTGAAAAGAAAGCAAGATAAAATTTTAAAAGGAGAGGACTTAGATTCTGAAGAGGAAGAGGAGCAAGGTTATGAGCAGTTTACTGGGGGATACAAAGTGCCACTGACAATTTGGAATAAACTCTACAAATACCAAAAAACGTGTGTGAGGTGGCTGTGGGAATTACAAAGTCAAGGATGTGGAGGCATTCTGGGGGATGAGATGGGCTTAGGTAAAACTATCCAGATGATATCCTTCATGGCGGGACTGTCCTACTCAGGCCTCACCTACCGAAGACAGAGGTGGAAGGGCTTAGGACCTGTGTTAGTGGTATGTCCAGCCACAGTTCTCCATCAGTGGGTGAGGGAGTTTCACACGTGGTGGCCTCCCTTCAGAGTGGCTGTTTTGCATGAATCTGGTTCCTTCACAGGTTCAAGGTCTTCCCTTATCAACAACATCAATAGGTAAACATGCCCAGGGACAATGCATACTAAGATAAAGGGGCTGGATTTACGTGAATTGAATATAAAATATTTGGCATTATATACTTAAAGGAATAGTAATGAAGGTGTTTTCAATTATCGTGATCTTGCCATTGTTTCTGGTAAAAAAAAATCTAATATACCTTAAGATATGTAAATATAACATAGGTTGCACATATCATACTGCTCATTGCATGTTCAAATGAACTAAAGAAGTAAAAAGGTTGATCCTCTATTATCATACATTATACTTATTGCAGTTACTGTGGGATATTAGTTACATCTTACACTGGTGTTCGGGACCAGCTTGAAACACTTCTTAAGTATGACTGGCACTACATTATTCTTGATGAAGGCCATAAAATTCGCAATCCAGAAGCTCAAATCACAGTTGCTCTTAAGAGGTTTCAAACTCCACATAGACTAATTCTCTCAGGTGTGTATACATTTATCATCAGTTTTGTATTTCTGAAAATATTGAAACAAAAATTGATTAATTTGCCTGATATATATACATAATTATATATATATATATATATATATATATATATATATATATATATATATATATATATATTATATATATATATATATATATATATATATATATATATATATATATATATATATATATATATATATATATAAACTGTATATAAATATATGCATATTTATATTTGTTACTCATACTTCTCAAAATTTGATAACTTTTGATATATCTCATTTGTGTTGGGTGTAAAGATACAATATGATGACTTTTACAATAAGCATAGTATCTCAAAATATTTTCAGGTTCACCAATACAGAACAGCTTGAAGGAATTGTGGTCACTATTTGACTTTGCATTCCCTGGCAAGCTGGGGACATTACCAGTATTCTTGCAACAGTTTGCAGTGCCCATTACGCAGGGTGGCTATGCAAATGCCACCAAACTGGAGGTATAGTAGCAGGACTTCATGAAACATTTTTGAGTGCTCTAGATTCTTGACACCATTAACTTCAATAGCCTAAGTTTCATTTCCATAATGCATCTTATATCCCATGCATTAAGCACATAGTATACATAAAAAAAAAAAAATTTAATTTCAGTGCTCATCTACCTAAATGTCTGTCTATCTATCCATCTTTCTGTCTTGCATACTTTGCAAGCCATCCTTGTAGGTAGTTGTTAACCCTGCCAAAGAATCAGAGAACAAAATAACAGGTGAGCATTGTGGCTTTGCACTATATCCATTATGTAATCTATAGATGGATAGGTAGATTATGATGCAAATATGATGATTAAGAAATAATATAACTTTTAAAAACATCAAATGAAATGACACTGATCATTTTAGGTCCAGACAGCATTCAAGTGTGCTTCTATGCTTCGAGATACTATCAACCCTTACTTGTTGCGCAGAATGAAGAATGATGTTAGGGATCACCTTAACTTGCCTGACAAGAATGAACAGGTAAAATGGTTAAATTTTGATTGATTTATTAATTTATTTAATTGATTAATGTATTGATTTAGTGTTATTATTATAATCCTGAAGAAGCCCACTGTTTAAAGCTAGTTAGGAATAATGACTCATCTTCCAGCCTGTGCTTACCTACATCACCTATCCACATTATATATATTGTATTGTATTTTTTTATTTTTTTTATGTTATAAGAACTCACTACATTGTTGTGTGTTTAAAATGCAACTTAGAATGCTACATATTGTAAAAGGCATGTCTTTTGGCAGGTGTTGTTTTGTAGTTTGACTGATGAACAGCGTAAAATCTACACAGAGTATATTGCTGGTGACCAGGTGAAATCCATCATGGGTGGTCGAGCAAAGGTGAGTTCCTAAGTGATGGTAAGATGTATTAATAATTGTGTCTTACTTTGATAGAATAAACTGTAATACAATGTGTGACATGTTGGAAATAAGTGGAATGAGTGGAAAGTTACTAAAGGGAGTGAAATAAAAAAAAAAAAAAAATGTTAATGTGACATGAGAATTCTGAGACATGATTTGTAATGCCATCAATGCCATCTGGATAGTTCAATCTGTTTATGGCTTGAGTTGTAAGAAATATAAAACCAGAGCTTGGTGATGGTGAAACGGAAATAAGAGTAATAGAATTCTTGCAAGGAACTTGTTATTAGTGATCTTAATGAGTTAGATGGATAGAGCTGATTATGATAAGTCTGCAGATATATCAGGGAGAAGGAAGTAATGTTTTACCATATGTTTATTGTAAACCTAAGCTTTCACTGATGTATTAATATTTCAGATATTTGTCGGATTAATTAACCTTCGTAAGATATGCAACCACCCAGATCTATATACAGGAGGACCCCAGGGTGGAGACATTACCTGGAACTCTGGGCTCCAGGTTGGCATTATACCTATTTGTTACATTGTATCTTGGAGAGGTCAGCATGACAGGAAGATGATTATGAATTTCACAGTGGATCATTAATAGATCTTATATACTATATCACAGCTACCCCTTTTTGGAGAATGTCAGCTTGATATATACGAAGTGCTACTCAAATGTTCCAGAAATTCAACAATAAATGAAATAATACCATGCCTGTATCACTGCTGTCACCTTCAAAGTAGTCCCCTTAGGAAATGGAAAGCATTGTCATGGAGAGAGATCTAGTCCTTCCACTGCCATTTCCTGTGATGACATCAGAAAAGAAGTCTGGGTCATCTTGATACTGCTGCTTAAGTTCCCTGCAAATTAGGTTCTCTGTTCATCACAATGGTGGCAAAAACTTGCCACAATGTTACTCATATTCAATTCTTTGGACAAAATCCATTGGCATGTACCATGTGATGGTTCTACAATGTTACAGAGGTCTTGGATGGTCTGCCTCTTCTTCCAGAATCGCATTTCATACTGCAATGACACTTTATGGCATAATGTCCTAAACTTTCATCATCATCAACTGATATTCGACTGTTTTTAAAACATTTGAATCAGTCATAAGTTTGTGTTTGACTTAACATGTCATTAAATGCTTCCTCTTACATTTTGTGCTTTTCTGCAGCAGTTTAATCCAAGTTTAAAACAACTTCATACTGACAGACTATTCCCTCAGATTGGCCATTGTGAAATCACAATGTGAAGCTTACATGACAATTGAAAACTGGCCGCCAACAAGAAATGCATCCTCTCACACTGATGTTGTTGGACACACTGATACACGAAGGATTTATGAAGAGGTACCTGGTGGCGTTTAGTTGTACTTGTACTCGTTCAGGCTCATTAAATGAATTTTTGGGACTTTTGGGTAGCACCTCTTAGATAGATAGATATATTATAATCGTAAGATTAAACGAGTACTTACCAAGTATGAAGTTTGATCGTAATTTCACGAACATTTAACGACGTCACAGTGGTGCACAATGAGACGCTCTGCTACCAAACCAACATCAGTCCGTTTAGAGAGTAGGTTTTAGGAAGCAGCCCCCAACTACCGCTGAGAGCCCAAGCCCCAAAGTGAGCTCCGAGAATAGGTAGGGCAGGGAGGGAGGGCATTGTGCACCACTGTGACGTCGTTAAATGTTCGTGAAATTACGATCAAACTTCATACTTGGTAAGTACTCGTTTAATCTTACAATTTCACGTCACCATATTTAACTGACGTCACAGCGGTACCCAATGAGAGCTTTAGAGAGGTTCCTAAAACCTACCAAATCACACATAATTCAGAAAAAAGTAGTCAGTATGGAGCCGTGGAAAAGAAAAACCATAGGAACAAAGTAAATCACAACACTGTATTTCAGAAGATACAAAACATTAACAATTACCCAAAACAAACATAGTGAAACACAGTCCCACAGGAACATGAAAAGAAAATCACCCATACAAATAATGGGGTCAAAGAACCCTCACATTAAACCCTGAGCAGAGGAAAAGGTTAAACAAACTATGACAAAACTGCCCTCGCAAACTAGCCATGCTGAGCAATGGGCTTCCGGTAGTGTTGCGTAAAGGTTGATTCCCTGGCCCAACCAATGGTGGAGACAATCGTGGATAATGGCAAAACCAGGGCCGCCTTGCTGGACGATGCAGACCTAGTTGAATGGGGAGAAAAGATTGTAAGGTCAATGCCAGCAGCCCCCATCACAACTCTCACCCAACGACGCAAAGTATCGCGAGAGGCCAACCGTACTGGAGGTCGTGTCGTCAAGAAAAACCCAGTAAGCGCCCCTCGGATGGTCGTTGTCCTTTCAAGATAATGCTGAATGGTGTGGACAACGCATAGGCGGTTGTCATGCGGATAAGCCTCAAAGACCACCCTTGACAGATGGACAACCCTTGACACCCTTGACACCAGGACGGGAAGTTTTCAGCAGATCGCTAATCCCAAAAACAACCTGAGTCTCAGAGACAAACAAATTTCTTGTGTCCAGCAAATGCAAGGTCTGGCCACGTTGGCCAGACAACAATAACATAAGAACGACCAATTTTTTGGATAACTGAGGAAAGGACAAATCCTCCGTGGGACCCAGACTGCAGATATAATCCAGAACTAGCTGAGGATCCCAAGTAGTGCAGGAGCGGGGAAAAGACGGTCTCTCCAGGAAGACTGCCCTCATGAAACGGGAAACTAAAGGATGTTGGCCTGCAGGACGTCCATCAATAGTAGTGACTGCAGAGATGCCAGACCGGATAGTGTTCATAGAGCTGTACCCGCGGCCTCTCCCCCGTTTAAATTCTGACAACAGATAGTCCAGAAGGACAATCACAGGTGGTTGAAATGGATCCACTTCCCTGCCAAGGCAAAAAGACAGCCAGCTGTTGATACGTGGCCCATATTGTGCCTTAGTGCTCGATCTCCAGGATTGAAGGAAAAATTGGGCAACCTCTGTCGAAAGGCCTCGACGTGTGAACGCTGCCCAGAGAGCACAATCGCTGTCAAGACCAACCCCCGAGCCCGAGGGTGTGCAACAGTTGGCTGTTGCGGTAAAAGCAGAGGACAGCGCGGAAGCAAGACTGGATCGGCTGCCAACATCTGAAGGGCTGCCGGAAACCACACCTGAGTTGGCCACAGTGGGAGAATCATCAGCACCGTCGCCCCGTCGTCCTGCAGTTTCCGGAGAGCCCTGGATATCACACTGAAAGGTAGAAAAGCATATAAACTCTTCCCACCCCAATCCAAGGTAAAGGCATTAATGCACATAGCAGATGGGTCTGGCTTCCAAGAAACGTAGTCCGGTAACTGAGCATTTATCCGTGTACCAAAAAGATCAATATCAGGAGTATAAAAACGCTGACAAACCATCCTGAAAAAATGCGGCTGTAACATCCACTCACCATCCATCCTGCTGACTCCAGACTCCGTGTCTGCTGTCATATTGTATAAACCCTGTACATGCTGTGCCGACAAGGTAATACCCCTAGAAGCAGCCCACTCAAAAATCTGTTCTGTAAGAGCATGAAGCGTAGGTCGTGTGCTACCACATCGATCAATACATGCAACCGCAGTGGTGTTGTCAGAGCGAAGCCTAATATGAGAGCCAATCTTATCCCGACAAAGTGACTGCAAGCCTAACAGAATAGCCTTTAACTCCAAAGAGTTTATATGATCCAGTTCCTTGTGGGCCCAGTGACCTCTAGTTGTAACGTCCCCCATCGAAGCACCCCAGCCAGTCAGGCAGGCATCCGTAAACAGCTCACAGGTTGGAGAAGAAGAACAGAGCGACCTCTCCTGAAACTCTACATTAGTCACCCACCAAGTGACTAATTCCCGGGCATGATTATCTAAAACAACGCGTGAATGATAATTGCCATAGGACCAAGAGAGAACCCTGTTACGAATAATCTCCAGGTACCTGTAACGGAGAGGAGCTAACTCTACAGCAGGACCAGAAGCTACCGCTAAACCAATAAATGAGGACAAGTCTAGTAAGGTGATATCCCTGTTGAGGAGGAGCAAACCTTTTTCCCTGATGCGCTCCTTCCTACGGGAGGGCAGAGTTGCAGTCATGGAAACAGAGTCGAGAACCACACCAAGGAAAGTAACCCTCTGGGTAGGCTCCAGGACCGACTTCTGCACATTGATGGTGAGACCCAGAGAATCAAAGAAGTGAAAGGCATAGTCCACCTGGGCCCGCAAGGCCTCTACCGAGGAAGCAATAAAAAGACAGTCATCTAAATAACAAACCACAACCATCCCAAGGGACCGAAGGTGGGAGAGGACAGGTTTCAGTAACTTAGTAAAGGTGCGAGGAGCAGAAGTTAACCCCTGAGGGAGACAAGTAAATCTAAAAGCACGGCCCTTCCACCAAAACTGAAGCCACTTCCTATCCACAGGCCTAACATAAACTGAATAATAGGCGTCCTTGAAATCAACTGTAATAAAAAAACAGTTAGGGAGGATTAAAGGAATCACATCCTTCAGAGTGTCCATCTTAAAATGAATATAAGGCACATGAACATTAAGGTCCGTCAAGTTTAGGATAACCCTCGCCGGCCCTACTGGCTTTATGATGGGAAACACTTTGGAAAAGAAACCGTGATAATCAGGTAAACAAGGCTCCACTATTGACTGTTTTAGGAACTGACATAAGGCATTGTTCAGGGCTTGATCATCCGCCCGAGACAGGGTGAGAGGACGTGGAGGCGCAGTCTGAATAGGTAAGGACACAAATTCTAGAAATTTTCCCTTCACCACATCATGAATCCAAGGATCCTGCATGAGAGACCCCCACAGTAGGTTAGCAGAGAAAATCTTACCTCCCCCCCAAAGTTATCAGGAGTATTAACTAAAGGAGGGAACCAGGAACTTACCGGGGAGGTTACTGCTGCTTCGGCCCATGCATCCCCCTCCCTTGGGGAGGCCGCTGGCCTAAAAAAGGCCGGGACTGGAAACGGGGCCGGGACTAGTAGGGAGCCTGAGAGGACTGGCGAGCCGGGCGGGAAGAGGAAGTGAACCTCCGGCCTAACAACTTGGAAGGTCGGAAGGATGGCCGGCCCAGCCGCCCCGCCTTGTGGATCACCTCACACTTTTTGGCCACGTCGAAAGGAAAAAGTTCATCCTGTCCGACCTCACACTCCCACTTGCATAGGTCAACCATGGCCGAGTCACGGACATGGATCCGGGCAACGTCCTTCCTCAGCTGGTTAATGTAATTCACTGCTGAAGTAAGAAGCCGAAGAC
The DNA here is from genome assembly GCA_036785275.1 of Cancer borealis. Taxonomy (NCBI): domain Eukaryota; kingdom Metazoa; phylum Arthropoda; class Malacostraca; order Decapoda; family Cancridae; genus Cancer; species Cancer borealis. The sequence continues at coordinate 30,670 of JAXIVD010003164.1, forward strand.
AACTGTTAAGGCCATCCGAGTAACAATGCAAACTGTTGTTCTTTTTCTCCCCAATATCACTCACACATATGGCAATGGGAACTAAGGCCCTTGTCAGTAGGCCGTTAGTTTGAAAGAGCTTGGTATCCACAAGCCTCCCATTTAAACTCATGGCCTTAGTTATGGCTGCGTTGGTCATCGGGACCTTCAAGTTTGGTACATTACACGGGAGCTTGATCTTCCTGCATGCCAACTTGACACCCTCAGACAAAGGTTGACGGCGAAGGCTGGGGTTGAGGATGGAGGCCAAGCGGTCCGACAGAGGATCACCCTTCTCCTCCTCGCCTTGAAAAAGGCTAGAAAAGTCCTTCAAAGCACTCAAAAAATCCTCATCCACACCCTCATCACGGGTGAGTTGATCCAACCCATCAAAAGGGTCAGGCACAGTCCTAGGAATGGCCCCCGCCTTGTCCTCAGAGGAGGAGAGAGCCTGGAAACCGCTGAAATCCTCAACAGAGCCAAACGAACCTCCAGACTGTGCAGGGGCATTGTCCAGCTTGTCAATGAGGCCAGAAATGAGAGCAGACAGCTTGTCCAAGGCAAGACCCTCTCCAGGCACGGTAGAGCGCTCAGCTGACGTGGAGGCCTGACTCGGCCCCGTGCGTAAAGGCGGCGAAGCGCAAGATGGAGGAGGGAGTGTGAAATCATCCACTGATGACCAACTCCTCTTAGTAGACTTATCCAAGTCGTCCTTCTCCAAGCCCCCACGCTTCTTGCTACCCGAGGACGAAGAGGGACGCCTGGGTGGAGGGGGAGACTGTTCCGTGGCCGACGTAAACTGTCCAACCAGAGAGACAGAGGGTCAGATAAACACCATATATTGTCTCCTTTAGGGCGGTAAAAACCAACCCACAGCTCCAAACTGCATAGTAAATAATACATATGGCAGTAAATGCATCCGTAGATCTCAGAAATCTTTCACCCACAGTCAACTTAGGACTGTATAGGAGAAAGCTTACCAGGCAAACTTCAACCGGGGAGAAGCGAAGCTGACGTGTTGACTGTGCGGAGGTAGAATCTGAACTGATGTTGGTTTGGTAGCAGAGCGTCTCTCATTGGGTACCGCTGTGACGTCAGTTAAATATGGTGATGTGAAATTGTAATTTAATAAAAACTGAAAGGATGCTACTTTTTATTAATTATATGTGTTAAAAGGATATTGTTTCATTAACTTTGATAAATGACTTGAGTATCCAACTCCTCTTTCCTATGATGGATGATTAGTTTTTTACTTTGTGTTGTAGTGCCCCCACCTTCCCACTTACGATTAATTGCGATCCTTGTCAGATAGGCAATAATTGTTGAATACCACCCTGGCAATTCCTTAGACACCGGTTCTAAGGATCCTCCAGTGTGACACTCCAAGAAGTTAGGGTACAGATAACGTCTGTTCTTCAGAGACGTGAATTTCAGGGATGTAATAATTCTTGTGTTAACTCTAGGTTTTATTCTTAATTTATAATATGGTACTCTTTGTACCTTATCCTACGTTACTTCCTACTGTCCTGGTGGAGTCGTGTTATACACTAAACATCGACTCCTTCCTACTTCTCCTGTGAATCGTGTTATATACTAAACAACGACTCACCCTATCTCGAATTACTTCCTTGCGTATGTTACCTTCTTACTCTACTTGTGGCTCGTGTTATACACTAAACAATGAGTCACTTCACCTATAGTCTACTTAAAACAATCCTATCAATACCTCCTAGACCCTTCTATTTGTGCACAACCCAGCCCGTCTCTCAGCTTCTACTCACGATACAGAAAATCAGGTACGCTGCGACCATCTCGTCAGTTCGTCCGTCGTCCTCTTCTAGTCGTTTCTTCTTGGTCCTCGGGTTTCTCTTCTAAGTCTCTTCTTTCTTCACAAGGCTCTTCTTCTTTCTTTATCCTTGACTTATCTTTAGTAAGGTTCTTCTCTTTGTTAACCTTACGCTTGGTTAAGGATCTCTTCTTATAACTTGTATCCTTAGTTCTCTTATGAGACTCTTCTGTTACTTTCGTATCTTTCTTCTTCTTCTTTCTCTTGTGAGCCTCTTTTGTAGACTTTTAATGAAGTCTTCTATTTCTTCCTTCTTGATGCTAAGTTTCGGCTGACTCTGGGCGTGAGCGGGGCTAGAGGTGAATTTGTAGTTGACCGCTCGCTGTCGCTCGTCGTATAATTCTGCTGTGTATGTCCTATCGCCTCCACGAATTTGGTTCAGTCTATCTGGGTCAGGTTCTCAACTTACTCCCTTATCTCTTGATTATCTTGATTAATGAATGTTTTAATATTCCTTTTCGATGGGGTACACGTAGTGGGCCTCACATGCTTTTAACCTCTTGCCCTTTGGTTGATGAGTACTTTTCGTTGTTGGGACAAAGAGGAGTTCATAAGTCTTTGATGGATCACCCTCTGATACATCATAACAGGGGAAGGGGCCTGCAGCTGGGCCTCTTGTAACATTCTGTTCCTTGTTACTCTGTATACTTCGTTGCTTCCTCTTCTTCTTCATTACTTTCTTCCTCCTGTATTTTTAAGGTACTGCTTGTGGGTTCCCACAGTGTTACTAAAAAAAAAATATGCTGATAATAATGTGTACATATATTTTATTGGGTCAACAGCCTGAGTTGAGATATGGATGGTGGACCCGCTCAGGCAAAATGCAAGTTCTACGCTCCATTCTGCAGCTTTGGTCTTCTCAGGATCATAGAGTCCTACTTTTCACCCAGTCTCGCCAAATGATGTGTATTCTTGAGAAGTTTCTGATGGATGAAGCTTATTCTTACCTCAAAATGGACGGGTTAGTTTAAACCGTTCCATATACATTAAAATCTGATATAGTGGACACTGATTTTTAAGTAGATAACATTTATATGTATTCCAATTATTTTTCTATTAATTTATTAAGGAATTTTTTTAACAAAAGATTGATTCTTTTTATTTGCTCACATCTATAAGAACATATCACATAAGTGCTTACCTCTTGCTGCAGCACGTAGCTATCTATCATTTGATATATATATATATATATATATATATATATATATATATATATATATATATATATATATATATATATATATATATATATTATCATAAAGATGTTGGTACATGGTACCTTTATCACCTATAGCAAGATCAGATTGGATTCAGCTGTATGTTTTTTTAATTTGTTTAAAATTCTAACTAAATTTGAAGACATGAGAGGAACTTGTAGCATTGAACTTACTAAAACTTCAATTTGTTTCACCTACTTAGCCATTCCATAGTGCACATTCTTGTTATCTGAGATATGCCACATCTTAAATTTATGTTAAAATAGAGACAGTTGACTTGTATTAAATGCCCAGGTGAATGTGTACCACTTTTATTTTGCAGACAAGTCTCACTCAATAGATTAGTGCAGGTAAATCAAAACATTAAGATGCCTTGAAATATTGTTCTTATCAGATAAACTCTCTCTTTCCAGAACTACAACAGTGGCCTCCCGTCAGCCTTTGATTAATAAGTTCAACAATGATCCATCTTACTTTGTGTTTCTTCTCACCACCCGTGTTGGAGGCCTTGGAATAAACTTGACCGGCGCTGACCGAGTCGTGATTTTTGACCCTGACTGGAATCCCTCCACAGACTCTCAGGCCAGAGAGAGGGCATGGAGGATTGGACAGTTGCGGCATGTAACTATTTACAGGTAAGACTAATATGTGTAGTGTCTGAATGTTTGTCCACAACATAATGCTGGATTTAAATAGAATATCTGATTCTAAATTTTGTGATCTGGGCCTTTGTTGAACTCAACCAATTAATTTGAATATATCATCAAATTTGGCAAAAGTTTGCTAAAGATATGAAATTTATTACATTGTCTAGTGGGATCATGGTCGTCCCTTTAAGTGATCGGGCTGCTAGAATACTATCACCGAATTCCTTATGAGTTGTAAAAGATGACTAGGAGACAGCAATGGGTCTGGAAAACCCCTCCGCTGTATTCTCCTACAAAGAGACAAGGTGGAGAGAGGGAGGGGAGAGTAAATTCTCCCAGAACCATTAACACCTTGTCTTGGCTACCTCCTCTAAGGAGGGTATTAGGTGGGTATGTAGATAGATAGTAACATCGCTACATTGATCTCAGATCTCTTGAGAATAGATAGGTTGAACAAATTTGACAATATGAGGACAACACCATCGACTCAGAAATAGTTTATTGTTATCAGTTTCAAGTAATTTATTCACTAGTTACATACCTTCAGAATTAAGCTACATCAACTTTGACAAGTTATTGTGCTGGCAATATATTATTTTCATCATTAGTAGAAAATTTGATGTTTTACCTATCTTTATCTATCTATCAATATACCATACTGACATTCTCCTAAAGGGGGGTAGTCTAGGTAAGGTGCACATACACATACATACCCATACACTCCTCTCACTTAGCCCCTAGGCCCTTAGAGGTGAAAAGGGACACCCCGCCCAACACAGCATGTCAGGTCAATCACACATTTATCTATCTAGCTATATAATGGGCTGTTATCTGCCTAAAGAGGGATAGCCAAGACAAGGCACACATACTCATACCCATGCACACATACATATACACTCCTTTCACTTGGCTTTCTCACTTAAAAGAGAAGTACACCCTGCTCAAACACATCGCATTAGGTTAGTTACATAAACAGGAGCGAGGGCAGAGGTCGTATCCACAACAGGGTTCCAAGGTTTTCCCCTGCCACTTCATAATTAATTGATGCCCTCTCCCTCCTGATATGATACAAGGGTCACACCAGATTCAAAAGAACCTCGTTAAGGCCGTGTCATTACTTATGCATTCACCACTGCTCTATTCAATTCTATCATGCACAATCCTTCTGCATACACATTGATATATAATACAGTACGCTTGCTTTATATGCGCCTACATTATGCTTGAGTTGCAATATATATGTGTTACTAATTTGCATACCCACAAACCCTTCATGTGCGACTTTATCCCATAAAACGAGAAGCAGAGGCAAAAAATGGGCTGAATCCGGTATTGTCCGCGCATCCACTACACCTCCCCTCCGTGATGTGGCATGACATTGATGTGCTGATCTTCATTTTTATTCTACCCTGCAAAGAGGGAGGGAGGGACGCTTGGCATGTTTTGAGGTAGCTTAACGTTGATGTGCAGATCTGTGATTTCTTTTTACCACGCAGTGAGGGAGGAAGGGATTGGGTGGAGAGATGCTCAGTCCAGGCTTTCAAAAGAAAATGTGGCTAAGGAGGGTGGTGTGAAGAATGGTATAACAGGCGGTGAGGAGGGTGGCATAATGGATGTGGCAACTGACGACCAGTCAGGCGGAAAGGAGAGGACAGACTTAAGCTCGTATCATGCAGGGGATATTTTCTCGCATCTTCTACTAATTGATGTCCATAGTGGTGGCAAAAAATGCTCTCATTAAATAATTGTTTCAGCAACGACCATCTTACACTGATATCTTCCTGCAACCAAAACAAGCAAAAGATTGTGCGAGAAGTGGTCTGCTATGTTCTTATGTACTTCTCTTTCTTATTTTCTTGCTATAATTTGGATCTTTGGTGTCCCACAAACCATTTTTTACCTGAAAATTATTATATTTAAATGCCACAGCATCTCTTGACCATCCAAGATTGGTCATTTTTCTTTATTTCACTGAAATGTAGTCTGTTGGGTAGACTGGTGGTGTCGGCTACTTTGATATGTGAACAAAGATGCTGTTTCCGTGTGACACAGGCTAAAGTGTCTTATTCCGCCTCAGAATCCTTTCTAATGAAGACCATCAGGCCATGAGTAGCCTTATATCATTGTTATTTTTGCTATTTCTGTGATATATGTCTTATGGATATGTCTTAAAAGTTGAATATATGTCAAAATCAGAGAGGTGCTACCCACACGTAATTTCCCCATAAAAATATGCATTTACTATACATGTTTTCACTGTACATGAATTTGTGTGTTGCCCATATAGGCATGTATAAGGTGAGTGTATATATATCTATATGGGAGAGGTGGTGGCCTAGTGGCTAGCAGTCGGGCATACCAACTCAGAGTCCCGAGTTCGAGCCCCGGCATTTGCTGACCACTTTTCTTTGGTAATACTGCCGAGTGGCCTAAGATCACCTACATGCTGCCATAACACTATCTTCGATGGGACTGCAAAGTTATATGCATGAGGAGCTTCCGCTGGCAACATGAGCCTCTCAATTAGAAATAAGGCATCACTTAAAAAATCTAACCTGTGCTACTAATGGGCGGAGGCTGACCACCTAAAGCCTCCATTAAGCCTACTGGCGCCAAGGGTAAAGGATACCTAATATAGTTTCTGACGCCTCGTTCCCTCAGGAAACATCTCGTAAGGGGATGGCCATGGCAAGAGAGCCTCCACCTCTCCCTATCTAGACTGTTTACTAAGAATGGTGTGAAAACACTTCTTTATGCAACATTTTTATTGGCAGGTTACTAATGGCTGGTACTATTGAGGAGAAGATCTACCATCGACAGATCTTCAAACAGTTCTTAACAAATCGTGTCTTAAAAGATCCAAAACAACAAAGATTTTTCAAAACTAATGATCTTTATGAGCTTTTTTCTCTGACGGAGGGTGAAAAAGAGAAAACAGAATCATCTGCTATTTTTGCTGGAACTGGTTCAGAAATAGAACTTGGAGTGAAGAAGAAGCAGAGTGAGAAAAGAGACTTTGATACTCTAGAAAGTGGAGGAGCTTGTGATAGTGTTAAAGTCAACTGTGCACCTAAGAATAGACAGTTTCTAGATAACACTAATGTTTGCAAAACACATAATAAAAGTCATGAAAAAAAGACTAGTAAAAATATTGCTGTTGTTCCTGATCAAAATATAGATGAAAGGGGTGCACAAATAGGAATCGGTCAAATGGAAAAAATGAAAGAACTTGCTAAACTTATTAGTAAAAAAATTGGAGGTACAAAAAAATTGCAGGTTGACTCCACAGACCCCACCCATTTAGACTCATCACTCAAAGTGGAAGGCAAAATTATCACTGAAAGCCTTAGTAACATGCCCTCAAAAGATAATGTGGAAGTTAAGATGGATGAAAACATAGTGGATGCAAACACGAATGAAGAAAAGCCAGAAAAGTTTGCTGTAGGAGTTTTGGCAGCCAATAAACAAAGTGTTGAGGAAAACACAGTGGATGTAAAAAACATTACAAAAACAGAAACAACTTCAATAGAAGATTTGATTGTTACAAGTGAATCGCTGTCATTTGAAGTGTCAGATTACCAAGAACAGAGTAAAAGATGTGCTGAGCCTGCAACTGTAAATAAGTGTTTAGAAAAGGCTAACGAAAAATCAAAACCTTCAGAAAGTATACTTTTTAAGGCATTAAAGGGTGAGAATGATGAAAGTGAAAGAAGAAAAAATCAAGAAATGCAGTCACACATGTTTGAAATAAACAGTGACTTGAATTCTCAACAGATTAAGCATAGAGGTAAGCATAAGAAAAACTACAAAGATGGAAGAAAGAAAAAACACAAGGAACATCATAAAAAGGGAAAAAAGTTTGAGGGGAAACGCATTGAATATCTCGCGAAGAAGAGAAAATACCAGAAAACAGAGCAGGAGGAAAAGGAAGAAAAAGAGCTTTCAAAGTCTCAGGACCAGTATATTCTTGAAAAACTCTTCAGTAAATCTGGAATTCATGGTGCCCTGAGTCATGATGCCATTATGAATAATAATGACCCTGACTATCTGCTGGTAGAGGGAGAGGCTGAGAGAGTGGCCAAGGAGGCTTTGAAGGCTGTAAGAGCCTCTCGGGCAAGGTGCTTTAGACCTCAATCCTTTGGTGGTAAAACAGCATCACTTGGAAAAGGCACACCTAAATTTGGGAAGAAGAAAAGCCAAGTTTTTAAAGAAGTCAGTTCTGTGAAAAAAAGTAAATTGAAGGATGGAAGTCACAAAGAGCAAAACATTCCTTTGTTTAGTGGAGGATTTCAAGAGGAGATAAAGGAGAAGGAAGAGTGGAAAGATAACAGTGGTGTAAAGGAGGATGATAGGAGCAAGCTTAACATTCCTCCCAGTAATGAAGAAGGTGTGGGATCAAGTGGTATGCTGTCATCTTCTCAGTTACTTTCCCGCATGCGCCAGAGAAACAAGGGAATTAGTCTGGATTCTGAAGATGAACAAGAGGATAATTATGATCCAGATTATCCATCCACAGCAGCAGTGGAAGATGAGAGTTTAGAACCTGAAGTACAGGAAAATATTGACCTCTTAACAGACATTAGAAACTTTGTAGCATTTCAGGCTGAAGTTGATGGTCAAGCTACTACTCAGGAAATATTATCCAAGTTTCAGGAGCGTTTACCTGCCAGCCAAACTCCTTTTTTTAAGGCACTCCTCAACCAAATTTGTGACTTTCACAGAGATGGTAGTGGCAAAGGGATTTGGTCCTTGAAAGGAGAATTTAGATAGTAAAGAACATTTTACTATATAATGCAGGAAATATTTAATTGAATTTTATTTGCTTTATTACTGATAGATAGATACCAGAGTATATGATTATGATTTTTTTTTCTTTCATGCTAACATCTTTTTTCTGTAAAGATGAAGTGAAATCCAAACAAAAAAAGGAAAGCAAACTAGCAGATTAAGAAAAATATGAAAAAGGTTTTGTCTTGTTTTGTAGAAACAAATTATGAACAGGATTCCTATCCCTTTTGTCCCTTTTTACAGAGATTATGAAGGTTTTCTAAATCCCTGTCTCAGGAACCACACATGTAATTATATATGTTTCGTACATTCCATGTACAGTATAGTATGTAATAAATTTATAACAATACAATACAACTAATACAAAAATGCATCTCTAAATGTGAAAGGTCCTATGAAATTTTGTTTGCTAGTGATTTAATGTATGATTGATAGTTTCATCATATCACTGGAAAATACAATTTTTATATTGTAAAATTGATATATACATTTCTTACTTGAAGAGTGTTTACAATTGGTCATTATTTTTTAATTTTTCAAGTTAAATTGTGGCTGGTTTGGCCCAGTTTCTTTATTTTCTATTCAACCATCTTTTTTACTAGAAACAATCCAATGGTCAAAAGTATTGCTACAAGTGGTTTTGTGAAAGAATGTAATTTTATCTGTGATAATAAATGGTTTTCCATGAAGTAAGTAAGTATGGAAGCTACTAATGGTATAAAAAGCACTGTTATTCTTCCTACTCTGACACATGTATCAGAGACGTGGACATGGAATACATTACAACAGTTGAAAATACGTGTAGTGGATATGAGTTATTTAAGAGGAATATGTGGGCTAAGATGGGATGGAAAGAGCAATGTGAATATATACAAGAACTATGGTATGGATGCAGCCACAAAGGGATTATATTGTAGAGTGGTTGAATGAGTTAAGTGTGGTACTTACATTGAGGTGGTTTGGATACGGTAATGAGAATGAATATGTTGAGAGAATGGATATGTGTGAAGTTGAAGTCCCTGAAGTTTGACGAGGCATTGGAGGTATATATAAAATAATGAATAGTTTTCATTAAAGTATTTATTAATTGCTTGTTACAGATACTATTTTCACTGCATCCATTCTTTGTAGCGACAAACAGATGTGAATGAGAGGAGGTGCACATAAAAGTACATGCTCTGCTGCTTCTCAAATCATACTAGTTTGTGTACATACTTGTTAAGTTCCATTGACACCAGCATGTCTTGAACCACATTGTAATTACAAAGGCCAACCCAGGTAACAGTCGTTCGTCTGCCCTGACGGTTGAGTAGCAGTCATAGTATTTATTGTACTAAACAATGACTTCCTGCCAAAAGGACACCAGCCATCTACTAGTGAGACAGGCAGCCACACTAGGCCGAGCGCGGATAACATAAGAACATAAGAATTGAAGAGACTGCAAGAGGCCAGTTAATGACCTACACGAGGCAGTTCCTTGTCCGCCACCCTTGGAATAATCCAATATTTATCTATCCCACCTGTCATCCCTATCCATACTCTCATCCAACTGTCTTTTAAAGCTACCTATTGACTCAGCACTTAGTACGTGTCTACTCAGCCTATTTCAATCGTTCACCACTCTGTTAATGAACCAATATCTACCTAGGTCTGTCCTGAATCTAAGTTTTTCTAGCTTGTACCCATTTCCACGTGTCTTATCCTGACTACTAATTTCTAAAACCTGATCAATGTTTCCCTTATTGATTCCTTTTACCCATTTGAAAACCTCAATCATATCCCCTCTTGCCCTCCTTCTCTCTAGGGAGTGGAGATTAAGACGTTTTAATTTGTCTTTGTAGGGTAAATTTCTCAGCCCCTGAATAATTTTGATCATTCTTCTCTGAACTGCCTCCAAGGAGCCTATATCCTTCGTATAATAAGGGGACCAAAATTGATCTGCATAATCTAGGTGGGGTCTCTAACTAACGCTAAATACAACCTCAGAATGACCTCAGAACTCCTATTTGTCACACACCTACTAATAAATCCCAGTATCTTGTTGGCCTTATTTCTAGCTATAATACACTGTTCCCTGGGGCGCAAGTCACTGCTTACTTGAACTCCCAAGTCCCTCACACTATACTACCTTCCTAAGATAGTGTCATTTAAAATGTAGTCTACAAGCCTATTACCTTTACCTACGCTCATAATGTTACAATTGTTAACATTAAACTGCATATGCCATTTCTCTGACCACTTGTATTTAAGTCATCCTGCAGCATACTAGCATCATCTATATTCCTTACCAGTCTTCCTATCTTTGTGTCATCGGCAAATTTACTGATATCACTGTTTTATTCCTGTATCTAAGTCACTTATATAGATTATGAATAACAACGGATGGTCTTTGGAACGGCTTCATGGCTCAACTCATCATTAAATTCCATTACTATTAACCTTGTGTTAATTAAGGGGTTGGATCAGCCGGTCATGCCAGCACGTTATCCCAAGTAATAATGTGTAGGAGTTCGGTGGTCACGGGTGCAAGTGGAGGACTTGGCGTCCTCCTGACACCATCCACACACACCCCTCACGCCTACCATGGGCGATCCTTGGCAGTGAACCTACTCCTTTCATTATGACCCGAGTGTTGAGGGTTCTCGTGCGTCTGCTGCACGCAGCAAAGAAGAATTATATATTTTATTCATGTGTTGTTGTGGTCAATAAAATAACTAACTAACTAACTGTGTAGTGTTCGTCACTACACACTTGCAAACGTTAATGAAGTGACGGCCCTTGGCGCAGTCAAGTAAAGCTTCTCTAGTCTGCCCAGCTGGTCACGCCGCAGCTTTTAGAGGCACCTGCTGCAGGAGTCCGAAGAGAGCTTGCATATTTTCTTAAAGTTTGTTGAAGATTGTGTGCATTTTTGCAGAAAAAAATTGCGTATTTAGTATGTGATGCTAAAAAGTAATTTAAAATAAACATAAAATGACCAAGTTACATTGAAAAATCCTGTCAAGGTTATTTATTTTTTGTGTGTCTTCTTTCGTGAATGTTTGTTGCTGTGAAATAGTTTTCAAAATCTGTACTACTGATGTATAGTGTTTTAAACTTAGCTGGGAGTATATCGTGAGAGTTCCATATCCTTGACATAGGTCATTATATCTTTTGTAGTTAATTTATTTATGGCATGTTGAAATGCACTTAAAAGTTCACGTTTGCTTATATATCGACTGTAATGTTTTCCTTACACGAAAACTGAAATTGTCTAAATTATTTATTATTTGAGAAAACCGGTTACTGCCTCCGAACATACGGTTTTCCACCAAAAATTTAGACAAATCTCAGAATATTATCACAGCCGTAGCCTGTACTGTACACTTGTAACTAAATAACATGCAACAATAAGTATCTCAGTATATTGGACTGCTTCCATTTTGTAAGACATGTAACAATCTAACCAAGTGTTTCAGTATTGATGCTCGTACGCTAGTCTTTTCTGGGGTTGTAGGATACTGCCACCCACGTTGAGTTCGGCTAATTTTTCTCACGGCAAAGCCATCCATCTGGGGCGAAGGATGATGGACGGCCTCGGCCCCTCGCCCGCTGCTCGGCCACGCTCCCCAGAACATTCCATAAATATTCACACCGAGGAATCAATTACCTGAGTGATAATGACAGTCTAAAGGCAAGGCTAAGGAAGACCCATTACTTAGTCCAGTTAGTGTGGTGATGAGCTCGTATGTATGCGAGCGGTGGTAGTGTTGTAAGGCAGGAGGGGTGGACAGTTGGTTCCCTGTATGGTATAAGGCTGAAACCTTATGAATCTCTTATTCAGAGCAGACACAATGGTATATCATATGTGTATATCATATTATTAAATTATAAATGATTACAATGACACAGCTTGAGGTGTTAGTATCTTCATGAAGGTATGTTTGAATTATATACACAGGCTGTAGGTGTTAGCCAAATGACAATCGTCTGTTTATATACGTGCCATTGTAATTTTTATATTGAAATGACCCTTTCAATCATTCTAATATACCAGTCACCAATATTTGTAATACATATCCAGTATTATAATTACCACCATCAGTTAAATCTTTTTTTTGCTTCAGTAAGTAATGTACTCTGAGCTTATAAACTTAATACTATATTATGAGACAATCAGGCATCTCTTGGTGCAAAATTAATTTTTCTTAGAGCTCAGTCGGTGTTCAATCGCTTATAATGATACTGACGCTGTAAGGAGGTAGATATGCATGTTATTATTCTGTTATATAAAAAAAAGTACTCAATTACAACAGAAAATATAGCATAAGCGAATAAATACTTTTTAGAAAACTTGCGATGATAGTATGTTGATTTAGTTTGTCGCTGCTAACAACAACATAGCTCAGCTGACATATTAGGGGGGAAGGATTTTAGTAGTTGGTTGAATGCCACAGAGACAGCCGACAAATGGTGATGGTGCACTAACAGCTACGATGATATGGGTGTGTGTGTATTAATAATGATGCCGCACTGGAGAGGAAGTGACACTGACGGAACTGGTGGAGGATGATTGTGGTATAATGAATGAAGGGAAACATTATAAAAGCGAGGCTATTATTCTTGTGGTTCGTAGATAGACCAGTTGGAACCACTTAAATATATTATTGTTATGCACGTGAGTTCTCAATGCAAGCTGTCTTTCTTCTGCGTTTCCGTCAGGAGACACGGAGTATTGGCCCTGGAGAAAGGTTGCACAGAGCTTGAATGGTTTATTACTATACGAGCTAATTAGTCAACTCCAAATAAGCCTCTGACTGACGATGTCTGACTTAACTTGCACTTAGTATACACAAAGGTCCCAGTCCTCGAAGGCTGCACGCATAAAAATCCTCGGCAGGCTTGATCACCTCACAACTATGCAACACAAGCCCGTAAGCGTCAATAACAAAATCATCTTAACTTTTATAACTGCGAAGTGGTGACATTTCCCCGAAAGGTTGGTCTCACTCACTCCTCCTGCCGAGAGAAGAGATGGACAGCCGCTGTTCTCCCTCACTCCCACACTAGGGAGGAAGTGTTCCTTCTCCGGACCGAATGTAGTACGTAAACCTCCTCGTAAAAACAGGAATAATAGATAAATAAATAAACACAATTATTATAACTAATTAGTGTAACCGATGAAGAGCGAGATGGATATAGAGGTACCTTGGCCATTGTGTAAATCGACCTGCATGTCTCGTCCAGGGCACCTACATCGTTGCATATCATTGAACGGTTTAAAATCACTTGTAAATAGCCAATACATTAGATCTGCCATTGGAGCAGTGTCAATAGGAAGGTGGGTGGTTTGGTATCTTAAACGGCGCCATACCGAAATAAACATAAATCTTGTCCACATCAGCACAACTTAGACATATAATCTTCAGCGGCGAACATTGAGTAACTGATGTCACTTTAGGAGCTCAAGAGATAAGAAAAAATCACATAAATTAATATTTCTAAGCGATCGATGTATTCCAGTTTAACCAGTTATTCATGAGTATTTAAAAGATACTCCCTATGTAGATGGAGTAATAAACCCTTAGATAAAAATACATTATGGTTCTTAGGCAAAGTCTATATATATATATATATATATATATATATATATATATATATATATATATATATACATATATATATATATATATATATATATATATATATATATATATATATATATATATATGTATATATATATATATATATATATATATATATATATATATATATATATATATATATATATATATATATATGTATATATATTTATATATATATATATATATATATATAT